>KE505860.1:188325-216117 GCA_000441515.1 Elaeis oleifera
ATGAAATACATTATAGATAGCTTTGGTATTATATAATCAGTAATCTTGAATTCTCATAGAATACCAAACAGATTACTCATGAATATCTGAGGATCTTTAATCATCAAACCATGATCTACCAAATATAGTGATCTTAGATCACTGATGATTATCTAAGGATCTTTAATCATCAAACCATGATCTACCAAATATAGTGATCTTAGATCACTGATGATTAGATCACCATAGGATTCGGATCATCAATGATCTTAGATTATCATAGTGATCTTATTTAGATCATCAAGTACTATCTTAATGTTGATGTTATTTTCTATGAATCGTCAGTGTTGGATCTGAGATGAGTACTTGATTACAATTGGAGACAGAGAAGATTGGGGCTGGATAGACGAATTTGACCCACAGAACCATAACTTTCTCTTTGTAAGCATCCATGCAAGTGGAATAGAGACCATGGGGTGTGTCAAAGTTGCACATGGCAAAGCGCAAAGTGCCAAGAATTTTTGCTGGTAGGACGAACTAGATGGGGTACCACTTTTATTTGCAACAATATAAACAAAAGTTCCCTTGACCGTGAGCCTATGTTCAACGGTAACTATTCTTTAAGAAAGAGATAGACACAATGAGATCATCCTATCTTCAGCACTAACCATTTAGCCAAAAGCAAACTCAGCTATTAAAATTCTTTATAAATATTAGATTATTTTATACATTTAATATTTGACATGACATGAAGTACAATTTATTGAAAATAAAAAAAATTCTATAATACTTTATTATAATATTTATAAATAGTAAAGATATATGGATTGTTTAATAAATTTAAGTATCGAAGATACTTTCTTCTTAACATAACAACAAGTTGTATCAAATATATTTTATTTATTTTTTTGAGGTGGAGATTGTCACCATAATGACCTATCTCTCCTCCTCTTCCACCTTCGGTGATAAGGCCAGCACCATCTCTCCCTTCACGAGCCATCCTCCACCTCCTTTGGGTCTATTTTTCTGCCCGAATGCCCACCTTGATCCTCCTCCTCCTCCTCCCCACCCCTCATCCTCCTTCTCTACCCTTGGTGGCCCACTCCACCTCGAGCCATCATCCTCCACCATTTCCTCCTTGGCCTCTTCACCTATCTGACCCCTCACCCACCTCCTTCTATCTCCTCCTCCACATCCTCTCCTTCTGCGGCTGACCCCACCCTCCTCCTCTATAGTCGACCCTCCACCCTCTTCTTCCCCTCTGCATCCAATCCCCCACCTCCTTGACCTCATCTCCATCTACAGCAAACCCTACCGTCCTCCTCCACCTCCACCTCGCCTTCTCCTCCTCCTCCCCTTCTCTCTATTTATGGCTGATCACTCTCTCTTGTTGGCCTCTTCTGCATCTACGGCTAACCCTTCACCATCCCCCTCCTCCTCCTCTCCAGCCAAACCCTCACCCTCCTCCTCCTCCTCAACTATATAATCTAACCCCCCTCCCCGCCCCGAACTATGCCCTTGCCCTTGCCGTTGCCCACGGAGCATGAGACATAAATTGCTGATGGGGAAGAAAGGCATTCAAAAAGAGCCCCTTCATATGGTTCCACATAATTAACAAACATTCCTATTCCACTACGAAAATGATCCTAAAGTTCAAGCTATTTGCTACACCAGCCAATTACCAATTAAAAGTGATTGCATTAGTCAAATCCAAACCATCCATATTAAATCAAAGAGCAAGGGATAAAGCAGCAATAAAAGGATAAAATTGCCTTTAGGAGTACTATAGCAAGACCCAGAAAAATGTATTATGATCAGAGATAAAAATCAAATTTTAAAAATAAAAGATGAACAAATTTAAAAGAGTGCAGATATTATTACTTTACTATAAAGTTTATCTTATCCCATCTCTTGGTGTTCGGATTGTATTTTTTAAATGATTCATCTTCTTTACCGAAAAAAAAAATGATTCACCTTCTCCTGTGCGACGTCTGAAATCCAGACAGATAATGAAAGAAAGATGGTGGAGTGCTTTGAAATATATATGCTTTGAAATATATAAAAGATGCGATATGTTGCTGCAAGAGGCCAAGTCATTCGAAACAAATGCAGGCTCTCATACAAAAAAAAAAAACAAACAAACAAACAAATGCAGGCCACCGGACATAGGGCCCACATTAATGATTATGGGAGAGAAATTCTTTATGCACCGCAGGCGGTATTGAAAATTCGATGTAAAATGTATCATTTTGTCGGATTGATTCATATGCCATCATTTTTTAATATATTTTAATATTTATAAATTATTTTTATTAAATTTTATATAATAAAATATTCATATTTTTGATTATGATATTTTTTATAAAAATTATGACATCACTATCCTTTGAAAAAAATTATGCCATATTATGATATCTTTCCACAAAAGTTATGACATCCATTCAAAAAAATTATGATACCTGCTTTCGATTTTTTATTTAGTATCAGATAGAGATGGCAATCGGATCGGATTGAATCATAAATGGGTCAGATCAATACGGATCGAATCAGAAAATCATCAATTCAAACCCGATATGTTTATTAAATAAATCAAAAATTTAAACTTAAACCCGATCTGTTTATTAAACAGATAAGCCGACCTGACCCGTTTAATCTGTTTATTAAATAGATCAAATTTGATTAAATGAGTTAAACAGGTTGAATAGGTCGGCTTAAATAGGTCAAAAATAGATTAAACAGATTTTAAACAGGTTAAACAGATCTTAAATGGGTTAAACATGTTAAACAAATCAGATTAAATGTGTCAAAAATAAGTTAAACAGATTAAACATGTTAAATGGATTATCTGACTCAATCCGAACTGAATATTAAATGGATTAAAAGAATTAAATGGATGAAATATCTAAAACTCAAATCCGATCCAATTATTAAATGGGTGAAATAGATCGATCCGTTTATGATCCAAATCCGTTTAGCCTAAATCCAAACTTGTTTATAATGGGTCGATCACGGATCGGATTGGCGGGTCGGATCATATTTTGCCGGCTCTAGTACCGAGATGTCATAATTTTTGTAAAAGATATTATAATTTTTAAAAATATATCATAATTATATTTTCACATATATTTATCATCTTCTTTTTCTCTATACCATATTATGATATTTTGAAAGTCATAATTCAGATCACGGATGATAGAAAGTATTGATGGGAGGAGTTAATATCTTTGATTTTTTATTTAATATCGGAGTGTCATAATTTTTTAAAAAATATTATAATTTTATAAAAAATATTATTATCAAAAATAAAATATTTTTATTATATAAAATTTTTAAATATAAATATAATCAGTAACTATTAAATACATCTTACAAAATGACGACTATACGAATCAATCCGATATGACGACGCGCTCCCCTTCAGATTTTCTACGCCGCCTCCGGTGCAAAAGAATTTCTCCTGGGATGTGTCTGCACAGCCCAAGGATGTGGGTCCGGAAAGCCGCGGATTCAAAGATAGAATGAAAGTTCGATGGAGAATCCGTATTATTTGCTAAAAATTTCTTCTTAACGACTTGTGTGTTTTTTCCTTTTTTTCTAAGCACAAGCTCTCTGGCTTACTATTTATGATTTGGTTTTGTTTGGACTTTTGTTAACCGGCTCTCATGTCAGTTCAAAAAAGAATTATTAGTATCAAACAATAAAAACACTGGTTTGTAAATATTTTTGAGAAGACTGATGCTACAAGGAATTCTAGACATGCATGTTCAACATGCTCCATCCAATATCCAAATCAAACTTAAAGTTGGATCCTACTTTTTACGTTTCAAGTTCTAAAACACTCAACTACCGGCCCTTATCAATCTCCTCTACTTCTCCTTCAAACTATAAAATTAAACACGATAGGTATAAAGGCAACTTCTCATCCAACAACATCCTACCTACTGATGAAACGGCAGAGCAAACTAGTTCTTTTTTTTTTTGGCTCACCTTGTAGGATTCGGCGACGACGAGACTGCCGCTGGGGCCGAGGGCAAGACCCGGCGGCCGGCCACCAACATAAGCCCAGTCCTCCACCTTAGGCTCCTCGTCCTTGAGTCCAACTCTCCTTATCCAGCCATCAGAGCAACCAGTGTAAAGATATCCTTTCTCTGCGTCGTAAGCCAAGTCCTCCGGCCCGGGCAAGAGCCCCTCACCGATGCGCTCGCTGGCCTCGAGCACGCGGTTATGCCGCTCCGGCACGGCTATGGAATCGGCGAAAGAGTGGTCGCTGGGGAGCGGCGCCGGGGCGAAGTCCGGGGGCTGGAAGAAGATGGCAGCCAACAGAACGGGAACAAATATTAGCAGAAGAAGACCAAGGAAACGCGATGTGAGATTGGGCTTTGGAAGAGCGGAGGGGGAGGTGGGGGGGTCCTTGTCTCGGCCATGGAGTGGATGTGGTTGGGATGCTTGTGAATGTCGGGCAAGAATCATTTTTATATTTTATTAGATGGTCTCACTCGGTAAACCCCGCGCGACACGTGTAAACGGTCAGATTTGGACCGGACCCGTTTCATAAATTTCTCTTGAAAGGGTGATCCAATGGTTGCACAGAATTTTAATTGAAAAAAAGGTTGGTGGGCTGGGATTAGAGAGTTCCTAATCCTATGGTGCAATTTTGTTGTTGTAAGCTTCCGGTCCGACCGTGGCCTCGATTTGATATTAGAAAATGATATCGGTTTACTGAATAAAGACTTCGGATAATGTCTACAAATAAGTTCACTTATTGGAGTGTGCGCGATGGAGGACCTTCAAATGATCAAATCAGTCAAGAACTAAAACAAAGGAACAAAGAGTAGCATAAGATAATTAACCTCAAAGGATGCTCAAGGTACTTGCCTAGAGGTTCCCTTCCTCCTCTTTATAGATGGAGGCCGATATTCATTTTTAAGAGAAATGACATCTTGCTGTTCCATAACTATATACGCAAAATCAAAGCATTGTGCTTATTTGTTATTCTAGTGATGGAATCGTGAACTTAGCAATCTCCTACCTTTCTATGAGATTTTGAGGGATTCTTAGTGCGAGGCGTTCGCTAGCGATCTTGAGGATAGTATAGTCCCTACACTAAATTGAGGGCATCCTAACCGCACAAGCCATCTCAGCTCTATAACAACCGATTGTACCAACATTAGAGGTTAATCCTATATCAGTTGACTTCACTCTCGAGTCCAAGGTCTGCTTCGGCTCATACAAAGGAGTTAAATATTTCTTGATTGAGGGTCATCAATTATATACAGCTATTTTTTTTATGATTTCAGTTAATGTGCTAGGTAGGTTTTCGAAGTGTCATGATTCGGATACAACAAACACATCACTCTAGATTTGTAACTCTCTACCTAGATCAACGAGCGACATGTGTATGCAAGCAGCACCATTATGCCAAAGTAGCATGCTAATCATTTCGTTGAAAGTATTGATCCGCAGATTTCAAATTCGACCTACATCATTCCATCACATGTAGGGGTCGTAGGTGCCTGAACGAAGCATCGCTTAATTCTAGCCCTTGCAGATCCTATATAGGCCATCCATCTTTTACCTCTCATTGATATTCAAGGGAAAACTCTGCTACTCAAGTGATTTCTATCGAGTACTCAACATCTTTCTATAGTATTTGCCGCACATCTTCTATAGTTTTCCTGCCTTCTCAAGTGAGCTTTTTAGCAATCTTCAGTCATTCTCTCTCAACTCTAGGTTAGGTATCCTCGATATTTTCTCTTCTAATCTCCTTTTCTTGTCCTTTCTTTCTGCATCGTTTTCCTTTTATCCTATGACAAAATATTTGAGACCACCATTTTCACCGAAAGTCACTCTCTCGATCGATCTCAGGGTGCAAGGGCCCACCATAGGTATCTTCTATCTTCCTATAATTATTTGGAGATTGGGTCTAGTCCCTTTACTGCCCCAAAGCTGGTCGCATCGATCCTTTCTCCCGATGACTCGGAGGCTATTCACCTCTAGTATCAGATTCTTGGTGAATTTTGTCTGGAGCTCCCTGATCCCGATGTCTAGATCTCAAGCCCACCTCTAGCCAGCTAGATCTCTATGTAGGAACATTGAAGACCGAGTTAAGGCTCTCATTTCATCCTTTTATTGTTCAAATGTTTAGACATTGCAATATGATTCCAACTCTCTTTGTTCCAAATGCCTGAAGGTTTATCATTGCTTTCCTGTCATTTGACTTCTTTGTGAAGTTCATCCTACCATCCTTATTATCCAGGGGCCTAACATCAAATTGCACAAGACATGATTGTGCATAACCATACCAAGGTTGTGGAGTGTGCTTACTCCAAATATAAAATCTAGTTGGATAATGGGTCCCAACCAAAAAGCCAATGAGGCCTTAGGTAAGGTCAAATTAGTTGTATTAAACCTCCATGGTAACCAAGATTAAATTAAGGTCCACGTTGAGCCCATTAGAAAGAAAGCATGGCCGAAATTAATATGTGGAAGCTTTATTTGTCCAGGAAACATCAACAACTTAATCTAGGTCCACTTTTCATTAAATCCATCATCAAGTAGAAGCAATTAGCCAATTATTGATCACTTTAGAGCAAGAGTTAGGCTCCAAATTATATTACGTCAGCCCACCACTAGTAACTGGTTCTAGTTTCCAAAAGTAACGAAGTATTCGGTCTCAACCAAGATACCCAAAGTTATAAGCAAGTAAAACTAGTAATTAGCTCTAAAGTTTGTTTTAGACAAAGTGTTTATCTTCCCTAGAAAATTTTGATGGAGTCTCGCCCTAGAACCTAAGGGATGTTCAGCATGTCCCATTTAGTGAGTCAGATTTAGGATATGTTTTCAGTTAAGAAACCTAAGATTAGCAAGGTCTAGAAAACCTTGCGGAGAATAAGAGTCAAAAAGAAGCCTACAGAAACCAAGAAATGACTAGCAAATTTATTTGAGTTCACGATTAAATCGGACAAGAGGCTTAAAGGAAAATGATAATGAAAAAGAGTGGTAAAAGACCAGAGAGTAAATAGAATTTTATCTGAATTTTTCTATCATTTTCCTCTCTAAGGCAAAAACAAGCATTTTATTTAGCTTAGTGATGGATAGTGGCTATCGTAGTAGCTGGGTACGATCATACCAGTACTAATGCATCCGATTCTATCAGGATTCTATAGTTAAGCATGTTTGGATGAGAGTAGTACTATTAGGATAGATGACCTCTTGGAAAGTCCTCGTGTTGCTGCAATTAAGCATGCTTAGGTAAGAATAATAATAAAATGGGTGATCCACTTAGAAGTTTTCATGTTGCACCCTTTTTAATTTTCATCTATCCCAATAGTTGCCTTGCTACCAAAGCAAGTGGACATAGGCCTAGACAGAAATCCAAAAGTCACACCTCAAATCCCACCCAAGTTGGCCGTGCAACACGGCCATACATACCTAACGCAATGTCTTAGAGATCATGTAAGGTCTTAAAACAATTACAACCTCAAATTTTCATGAGTACTAATGATCTTAATTTATCACAAAATATTTCATATTAACAAATAATAAAATTTATTCACTTTATAAAATTAAATCATCTAATATTGGTATCAATGATGCTCTATCTATTTAATCCTTTCAACTATGATCCCAACCATAGTCAAATACATATATATTGTAATTTTAAAAAGAAAAATAAAGAAGGATTATGAGCTTTACAGTTTAATTAGTAAAAATCTCTACACACATACTAATATAATAATATAATTTAAAATAATAGTAAATAATATTTAAATAAAAATATAATACATAAAAACTTACATCAAATATCCACGATAACTTAAACATCCACATAAATATATTCAAACATTTATTTTATCAAAAGACATATATCATGATATAGCAACAAGTGAAACATTTATTCATCATTGTTTTCATGTATTTTGTTTTTGTTTCTTTATCGTAATTCAAAATTTGATAATCTTTTACTTTCTAGCTTTGGATTAACCAAAATTATATCCTAGTCCATGATTAGCAAATCAAATTTTCATGCATAAGTCCGTGAAGATTATTACAAGTACAAGCTTCTACGAATAATCCATGCTAAGCTCATAGAGACTATCCCATGCTAAGCTCGTAGAGGTAATTCCATATATAAGCTCTTGGAGGCTATCTCATGTATAAGCTCGTAAAGACTATCCTATGCATAAGCTTGTATAGACTACCCTACGACGAGATTAATCTAAACTATTTTTTATCCATCGGATTATTAAATATTAATTTCATCAAAATAATTTCAATTTAATATTATATTAAGATAAACATATCATAGCTATAGAAATATATCATCAATTATTGATGTACATATATAATCAATATATAATATATTCATGTTAAAAAATTATATAATAATAATATTTTTTCATATAAAATCAAATCTATTGGTACAAATCCAACGATACGAAACTAACAATATAAATCTAATAGTATAAATTAATTTAATATATATATATTAAATAAATTTTTTTTTTCGTTTGACATACGTAGTGCGCCGCTTTTGTAGTACCGCCATCTGTATAAAAAATAGTATATGCGGGATACATGCGCTTCGACAGTGGCGTGGACTGCAGACCCATGGTAGGCCCAGAGAAACTTGAGATCAGCCTTAATGTACTCCACAAATTAATTAAACATATACTTGGGATACACGCGCTACAACACCATGGCATGGACCCTGGACCTGCGGTAAGCCTGGGGAAACTCGAGATAAGCCTTGATGTACTCCACAAATTAATTAAAAACTTGAGATGTTTAAAATAATTCCATTGGCTGATCTGGTATAGTCAATTAGTCTCCAATAGTTTAATCAATAATTTCACAATCCAATATAAATTAAATCATCATCTATGAGGTGACCAAATTGCATTTTGCTTTGCAATCTAGGCAGACAAATTGATCAGCTCTGGAGTTAGCTTTATATATAGGCTTCTCAATGGAGAAGCTTCTGTTTGATATGTGTAGCGCATCGTATTCACAAGGGACTTGACGAAGGGAGTCTTCTAGTCAAAGACTTAGCGAGGCCCATGGCAATGATGATTTTTCTAGTGCTGAACTGACTGATGAGGAGGATGGCACAGTCAGTGATCTTGCCCTCATGGATGAGCTGGAGGATGAGGCCAGCTACCTTGCAGATGGATTAGTGACCAACCATCCGCTCGGAGATGGTGCAAGCCTCTGAAACGGAGTCAAGGCCTAGGCCATGGATGTGTGAGTGAGCACTGATATACTTAATTCAAATGAGGTCTCGACTCTCCGAGAGCCTCTTAAGCTCTGCTATGATAGTAGAAAGGGAGAAGAGAGCGAGGTCCAAAGGTGAAAGTAAATTAGAGAAAACGAAATGTTAATACGGAAAGAGGGTGAGGGGCTTTAAGAGGAGCTAGGCGGCAAGAGGTCCATGAAAATTCAAAAATTTAGAAAATAATAAAATAACGTATAATCCATATTATGCACAAAATATATCTTTTCATTATTTAATTATTTTAAATATATATAGAATAGATATTAATAAATCAATAAAATAAAATATTTTTTTAAAGAAAAATCGCATCCCATGCATAACACGAGGTTATAAGCTAGTAATATATATATATATATAATGATGATCATATACATAGATTCTTACATCTATTGATGATAAACTCAGTCAAATAATATATATATATATAATGGGGATCATGTATATAGATTTTTATCTCTATGATGACAAACTTGGCCATAATATTTATTAGTTCATGCCTAGCATGTCCAATCAATCTGGATAAATCCAACTCCTCAATGAATTATCAACATAAAAATATAACAAATTATTATTAGATTCATATTTCTAAAGCTCTAATATCTACATTACTTTTAATCCCAATTTTCTCGGTATCCTATCTAACATATGAATAATTGATAAATAAATATTTAAGAATTTATCTTAATTTAGGGATTAGAGTGTAAATCCCATTGCTTAACATTTTCTTGTCTGATTGATTGTATCCCTATAGCATCGAATCAATATGCAGGAATTTATAATAATTAGAAGCAATTGCAGTGCAAATCAAGGATGCAACAGATCAAATAATAGCATCCAATCGCCCAAGTGGTGTAGCTATGGATAACTGGTGGATCATAAAATGAGTCACATCAGGGTAAGAAGGAAAACATAAGGTCATCAATGATGAGGTTCAAGGATGCTTGGCTTTAATCAGATAAAAGTCAACATGTTGAATGGTCATAAAAGGCTAATTTAGAACCCTCTAGGGGTTCACCGGGGGTCTACTATCAAGTCTCCTGAATCTATCTCTCATAAATCTTTTGATCCAACTAGAGACACAAAAGATAAAAGTGAGAGGAAAAAGAGAGAAACAAGAAAGGAAGAGAGGGAAAGAGAGAATTCTCACTATAAGAATTTGTAATATTAGCGATGGTATTAACGACAGAAATAAATTCATCTCTAATAATAGTCTTTAACCATCACAAGAACGATCCAAAAAATTAGCCGTCACTAATACTATTTGCGACGGAATTCTGACAATTAGTGATGGCAAAAATCATCGCTCATAAATTAATTTTTTAAAAAAATTAGTTATAATTATAATTGAATTAATTAATTACTGACTGCTATTAGCGATGGAAAGAATTACTGTCACTAATAATTTTGAAAAAAAAATATTTAAAAAATTATAAAAAAATATTTTTTCTGATAACAGTATTAGTGATGGTGATTAGTTTTTAAGACGGAAGAATACCATCGCTAAATGATATACCAATGGCATTAGCAACGGCCACCTTTTCGTCGCTAATAGTCCACCAAAAAATCTCCTCAGCCCGTGGAGAAAAAAAATTTATGCTACATCCCTTCCCTTCCCGCGATTCTCCCTTCACCAGCACCTCCTCCTTCCCGGCTGCCCTCCCTCGCCGGGGTCTCCTTCCCGACGGTTCCACCCTCTCTGGTGCCTCCTTCCCGATAGTTCACCTCCCGTGCTCTAACGTCCCACGGCCCTGAGCCGACACTTCGGCCATGCCCGCGGCTGCCCAACCCGTCGACCCCGATCTCGCCGCCTCGACCCACCTATCCGACCTTGCGACCCTACCCATTGCCCCATCCCGCAACCCGACCTCACAGCCCTACCCTGTGGCCCGACCCGCACCACCTTCCTGCTGCCCGTTCCCGTGCTCTCGTCTTCGCGGTCGTATCCCCGAGCCGGTGTCCCATCCCTGAGCTGCCCCCCTGCGCCTCAGTCTCGTTCCCCCCTCCCGATGCCTCCTTCTTGGTGGTTTCCCCCTCCTTATACTTTAGCATCCCACGACCTCGAGCCCACATGGCTTTCCCCCTCACCGGTGCCTCCTTCCTGACGGTTCCCCCTGCAGCGCCTCCTTCCTGGCGGTTTCCCCTCCCTGCGCTCTGACGCCTCGTGACCTCGAGCTCGCACCATGCCCGCGGCCTCCCCTACCCCACCGGTCCTGACCTCACCGTCCAACCCACTGGCCCGACCCTGCGGCCCTTGCCCGTCGCCCCAACCTGCGGCCTCGACCTGTAGCTCCTGCCCCGTCGACCTGACCCCACGGCCCCATCCTCTCGCCCTCGTCTCTGCAGCTGCATTCCCAAGCCAGCATCCCATCCCCGAGCCATCCTCTCATGCCTCAGTCCCTGCACACCAGCCCGCACCTTCGTCCCTACACGCCAGCTTGCCTTCTGCTGTGAGTGTTAGTGATGGTATTAGCAACGACATTAGTGACGGCTAATGCCGTCACTCAAAGTTAATTTTTATTAAATTATATTAATTAAATATAATTAAGTATTAAAACTAATTAATTAAATATTAATTTAATTAATTAGTTAGATAATTAATTAATTAATTAATTAAAAGCACGGGACTTGGGTCTTAGCATGTAGAGTACTCGGATCGAGAAAAAGATGTCAGGCAGCATTGCAAACATAGGGTCGACTGAAGCTTTGGGTCCCAATTGGCATCCAAGACATCCAGTCCCCATGCACCCTACGTGCTCTGGCCAAGAGAAGGTGCCAGTCAACATTGCGAACACGAAGCTGGGGCGTGCCCTACGCACTCGGGCCTCGGGTCCTAGCTAGCATCCAAGGTATCCAGCCCTCATGCGCCTTGCACGCTCAGGTCGATGGAAGGTGTCGGGTAGCATTGCAAACATCGGGTCGGGGCATGCCCCAATCGGTGTCCAAGATAGCCAGTCCTCATGCAAGGGCCGAGTGCATATTCTGTGGCATTCCATAATTGGGTGTTAATTTAAGTAATTAGTTAGGTGTTAGTTTTAAAAAAATTATATTGCATGGAAACATAGATCCGTCTTTTGATTAATGTACATATTCTACTATATCTGTATATTTATATATTTTATACAGGTAGAAGAATTATATAAATTAGTTAATTAATTATCCAGTATAGATAGTTTGAAAATACAAATAATTAATAGGCCATTATAGTAATCAAACGGTATAATAAGGGCTCGAAAAAAATTCGGATAATATTTCTCTTTAGTTCTCCCCACACATCTTCAGTCGTGTGGGGAGAACTAAGGAAACATGCTATCAAAATTTTTCGACCTCTGTTGCGTATCGTTTGATTACGGTAATTATTCTATAGAATTAATATATTTTTTGAATAGGATAGGATCTTTTATATCGATTAGTTGATGATAGGATGCATTTACTATATAAGTCATTTTGAATGATAAAATAATTAATTAACAGTTATCCTATATTTATATATATATACATAATTCTTAGATAGTGTGCTATGGACCGTAGTTGGATGGACCGTCGAATAGTCGATGGGGTGATTTTTACTGAATATAGTGGGGTGTAGAGTACTTCTACGATTTACTTTGGGAATGCAATATTCTTACATCAAGGACGGGCTCGTTGTCCTTGTAACAGATGTGGCAATAGAAGAATATTTGATAGGGGTATAATTACTATCCATTTGTATAAGAGTGGATTTATACCCAACTACAAACATTGATACCTGCAACGGGAGACATGGGAGAAAGTTGTAAGGATCCAAAGCGAGCAGGACAAAGATATAGATAGAATGGTAGATATGGTTATGGATGCGGTTGATCCTGAATTTAACTGAGATATAGAGGATGATCCAAAAACTGACAGCGGTGATTTCTACTATATGCTGAAAGATGCTGATGAACCACTATGGTCGAAATGTAAAATACATACTGTATTATCAGCTGTATCAGAGTTGTTGAACTTAAAGGCTGAGTTTAATATGACGGTCAATTATTATGATATGATGGTAGCAATAATAAAAAAATGCTACCAAAGGATGAGAAGCTTGTTGGGAGCTTCTATACTTTGAAAAAATAGTGAAAGGTTGGGCATGAGATATAAGAAGATACATGTATGCCGTAATGATTGCATATTTTTCTATAAAGAGGACCAGCTGAAGAGTTTATGTGACGTATGCGGTGAAAGTTGATTTAAGTCGAAGCAAGAGAGTAGGAATCAAAAGGACATACTATACAAAATTTTTCGATACCTTCCCCTCACTCCTAGACTTTGAAGGCTCTATTTGACCAAGAGTACTGCTAGGTATATGAGATGATATAAAGAAGGGATTCGCGAGCACTCCAATATGATGAGTCATCCGTCGGACAGTGAGATGTGAAAGTAATTTGATGCTTGCCATCCTTATTTGCTCAAGAATCATGCAATGTCCGACTGGATCTATCTACAGATGGCTTTATATCGTTCAGTCATGCAGCGGCTCCTTATTCATCTTGACCAGCCTTTATTATTCCATACAATCTCCTGCCTGGGATATGCATAAAAGAACATAACACCTTTCTTACATTAGTCATTTTTAGACCATGATATCCTGGTAGAAGCATTGATGTATATCTAAGATCTCTTGTTGATGAGCTGACATTCTTATGGTCCAATGACATACATACTTTTGAAGCATCGAAGTAAAATTTTGTAATGAAGGCTACATTGATGTGGATCATTAGCGATTTTTCTGTTTATAGGATACTGTCAGAATGGAGCACTCATTAAAAGCTTCCATGTCCCTATTGCATGGAGAATACAAAATCATTTCAGCTTGAGCATGGTCATAAGTCTTGCTGGTTCAATTGTCATCATCAATTCATCTCCAAGCATCATCTTTTTCGAAAACAGCAAGATAGTTTCAAGAGGAATAAAATAGAGAAAGACCCTGCACCCCTGTGCCTCAGTGGTATCGAAGTGTTTCAGAGAGTATCCCAACTGGATAAAGTCCAGTTTGGCATGTTATTTAACAAGCAGAAGCCTTGGAGGTTTGGTAGAACTCATAACTGGATGAAGCGGAGTATTTTCTAAAAATTACCATACTGATCTATCAATTTGATCTGTCATAACCTAAACGTCATATATATTGAAAGAAATATATTCGATAATATTTTTACACTGTTATAGATATTGAGGGTAAGACGAAGGACAATCTCAAGGCTCGAGTAGATATGAAGAATATATGCAAGCATCCTCTATTAGAGCTGATGGAGGTGTCACCTGAAAAATTTTTGAAGCTAAAAGCATCTTATACCTTAACAAGGGAGCAGTTGAAGGATATTTGTGAATGATGTAAAAGTCTTAAATTTTTAGATGGTTATACAAGTAATCTAGCTCGATATGTCAATATCAAAGATTGCAGGTTCTATGGGCTAAAGAGCTATGACTGCCATGTTCTTCAACGATTACTCCCATTGGCTTAATGTGATCTCCTTTCCAACCCTATATAGAGTTTTTTAACCGAGCTCAGCCTTTTTTTCAAAGACATTTGTGTTACCGAACTATCCACTGACCACATCTCCAATCTTGAGGCTAGCAATGTAGAGACCATATGCAAGTTGAAAAAAGTATTCCCTCCTAGCTTCTTCGACTCCATAGAGTACCTCATGATTCATCTAGCATATGAAGCTAGGGTGGGGGGACCAGTGCAGTATAGGTGAATGTATCCATTTGAAAGATATATGCACAGTCTCAAAAAAAAATAAAAATAAAGCCCGAGTCGAAGGTTCTATTATGGAGGCTTATATAATAGAAGAAATTTAAATTTCAACCGATACTACTTTAATCTCAGTGTGCAGACAAAACTAACTCAAGTGGGTCGAAATGATTATGGTGGTGGTGAGGGATCAAAGCAGGAGATCTCAATATTTGTCTATCCCGCTCGTGAATTTGGGCACAAGGTTCGTTGGGTTCTCTTCGATACTGAACTTCGACAGACAGAGATATATGTTTTACTAAACTGCAAGAAGGTCGATCCATATATCTTGTAAGTATCCATTAGAATCCCAACTCTTTAATTACTTATTTAGTATACTTATTTTATACATGTTTAGGCAATATGATAAGATACTGAAATAGGACAATTCGAGAATAAGTGTTGAAGAAATATCCACATGGCGCTCATAGAACTTTGCATGTTGGTTCCATCAATTGGTAAGCATCCATTGTCAATTTATATGTTTTAATTTTTTTAATTTATTCTTTTATAATAGCAGGTCATGCAAGAGGATGAATCCATACCAAAGAAGTTGAGACCATTAGGTTACGGACCAATAAAATACGTCACATACTATAATGGCTATAACGTAAATGATTTCAAATTTCACACCCAACAACATGAAAATCATAAAAGCACAATGAACAGCAGTGTGTGTAAAAGATAGCTGATAGGAAGAGGCGGAGAGTGACTACTATAGAATCCTTGAAGAAATGATCAAGATGATCTACATTGGAGATAATAGTGTCATTCTATTTAAGTGCCAATAATTCGATAACAATAATGGTATGAAGGTTGATCCATGGTATGGGCTTATTGAAATCAAACATGGATCAAAAGCATATATCAACGAGCCATTTGTGCTAGCTCAACAAGCTGCTCAAGTGTATTATACTTTTTTTCATCAAAGGAGAGAGAAAGAAAGATTAGTGGACTATATGCTGAGTTAAGTCTCGAGCCTCTTATTACGCACTTGAAGAAGAAGAAAAGCTCCAATTACCATAATATTTTAGAAAGATAAAATATTAGGATTTCATCGGTCTTCAATAGATGCCGAGTTGGATGCTCCATAAATTCTTATACATGATGGCCAACATGAGGAGGTAGACCCAGCTGATTTTATTTAAAGGACAATCCTATCCAAGAAGGAGAAGAGGTGGAAGAAGTGGAAGAAGAGGAAGAATCAGAAGAAAAATTCGAAAGGTACCAGACATCTGAAGAGGTCGATGAGTAGTACTAAATATATAATCTTTGAATCATTTTAATTATTTATCTTGCATCATTTTAAATCTTACATTGCCATCCATAATTGTATGATTAATTTGGTGAATCTATTTATTTTATTTTCAGAGATTATACATCATATCTTTCAGAGATCTGAGCCATGCCAGCCAAGGACAGAGCTCTTGAAGAGAGAGCGATCATGCGGCCAGCTCGTGTGATTCTGCACCTCTCATATCAGGCGATAAACTCTAACACTTTAGATATTCTCGTTTATGTTATTTTATCTTTTACTAACTAATATAATATTCTTTATATTAGATATTTCTGCTTAGGTTGGGACGACAGGGAATCACCAGTGACCCCACAGTCACATGTAATAGCGACCGGCTCCCAGACATAGAGCCATGGTTGAGGATCCGTCCGGTTCACAGCCTCTTAGAATCGATTGGAGGATAGAGAGCTCATCCACGTTCAAAACCGCTCGTAAGTATTACAACTTCAATTAATATGTTTAGAATTTAGTCATTCTAGAGTTAACATTTATTTTCAAAATCAATTTTGCAGCATGTTTAGAGAGCCGGAGTATCTCGTGTGGTTACCGGCATCATCCGTGCTTGATGCTGGGTCGATGAACGAGTTCTCTAGCTGTCGTCTGGAGCTAGTGATGCAGCTTGGGAGATATTTCAGATAAGTCAGAAATATTTAATTTTAAATTCACGATACATTTGTATTCTACTTATTAATACAGGCTTCAATTCTATCTTGCAAGAGTACTATCGATTCGAGACTTCCAAAGATGAGGAGGTTGATCATCGGATCTTCGATGAGGTGGCCACACAAAGGCTCCGAGATGGCCTCAGGTAGTATGCCATCGAGCATTCCGATTCTCAGTCACCATCGGATTGGAGGTCCTATAGTGATTACTAGATGCAGACAGACATATGGGAGGCCCTCTGCAATTAGTGGAGTAGCGAGAAGTACTCCAGTAGGTGGCAGAGGGTTCGACAGAATCGAGCCATCTAAAAAGATCCGATCAGGCACACGGGTAGCTCCATCGACACACATGTTGTGGCCAACAGACTGATAAAAAATTTATACCAAAACTCTTCACTAGAACTATAAAAACTCTTATATGTATGTTTTAATTAATTTAATTTTATTATTTACTTATTATAGACACATTAGCTGAGTCATCCACTAGGCCGGCTGTGGTTGTGGGAGGCCACACACCAATCTAGGAGGACTAGTGATTATTTAGATTCTAGATCGCGATAAATCGTGATAAAATTTTAAACTATATTTATTAAGTTGTTATAGGATCTGATATGTATATTAGAACTAATATATTTCTAAACTGTATAAGCGGATTGCGTGGAGTACGTCGTTGCATGGCATGGTGTGACCCATCTACTCTGCCCCTCCTTGACCTTGAGGGATGCCTCAAGCTCGTCGGAGGGTGAGCAAGAGCTAGGTCATAAGATTCGACCACAGTTTTGATTCTCCAGCAGCTCGTTACTCTTTGACGTCTTCACGGGCCTCGACGTCCCAGACTTGGAGCGATGTACATATGGACGAGATTGTACAGAAGTTTCTAAGCTAGTGATCTCAGAGCTTCTAAAACACCATCTGTAATATGATCATAGAGATTCTCTAAGATCCACAGCTACACAACCAATAGAGTTCGTTATCTCAGCCATCACATCAGATAATTTTATTAGTAAATTTTTTTACTTGTTTTAAATTTTCATATTTAGAAGCTTCACATATTTAGGCTTGAGTCGGAAAATGGTATCTAGGGCTAAAAATTCAATCTAACTATCCATTTGATGGGCCGGAGGTGTCTATAACTCCGTATCATCGAATGAAATGTGTAAGAATAATCTATTCAAGAATCAGAAGAGTATATCGAAAGATATGCCTCTATATCGAAAGATACATCTCTGCATCAAAATTTATTAATAATATTTATTTTTCATCATTTTAAGATGCTGGGACATCCAGCTCTCATCCACCAACTGCTGGATAGAAGTAGGAGGATAATGAGGAGGATCTGATATTAATTTTTTTTATTTAATGTATTATATTTTTTGATATTACTTATAAATTATATAATTATATTTTAATATAATATAATTAATTTTTATTTATGATTATGATATTATCTTTAGATTTTAATTATAACAGGTGTTAGGAATCATAATTGATCGTGATTAATTAAATAATTTAAAATATTATTACTAATTTTAAAAAATAAATTAACTATCACCGACGGTATTAACGATGGTTTCAGTGATCGTTAATACTTATTAGCAACAGTATTAGCGACAAAATAACCATCACTAATTTTTTAAATTTTTTAGAATTTGATTTAAAAATAAAAAATAAATAGTAATAGAATTTGACCGTCACAATATTGTCACTAATAGCTGTCATTAGCGACGGTTAAAAAATCCATCGCTAATAGAGGTAATTAGCGACAAAGGTTGTTCCGATCATCAATTCACGATGGTGTTCCATCGCTAATACTATTACCGACAGCAAAAGTACTATTAGAAATTTCTTATAGTATCTCTCCTCCTTGTTCTTCAAAATAGGAGAACTTTCACTCCCTCTCCTTTTTCCAAACAAAGCAATGGGACAACTAATAGCTAGCAATAGTGGCAACAACACTCGGCAATGGTGATCGACTAAATCGAAAGAAAAATAGGAGGCATAAGAAGAAGTAGAGTATCTAGCTTAAGCCCTTTTCTTCCTTCTATTTTTTTGTTCTCTTTCCATAACCAACTCACCTACCAATGAGCACTGCCTCCATGTGAGGCCTTACTGGTCTTTGGAAAAATGATGGAGATCGGCCCAAACTGGTGGCCAGTGGTCGTGAATGAGGAAAGTAAATCGATCTATTTCAATGTGGATTTCTGGCAATTCTCTAGCTCCAATCAAGATGGAATGATGGCCATGAGACCATGAAACAGAGGGGATCAATGGCTTAGGTCTTACCTAGGTTCGACAAGGCTAACATGGTGATTCGATGACCTATTCTAGCAAAATCCAAAGAGAAACTTGAAGAAGAAATAGGAAATTGGCAGAGGCCTCTCAAGAAATTGTTGATGAAATCCAAAGGAAAGAACTGTGATAACTAGATCTTAGAGACCAGATGCATGAATCTTAAAGTGGTCAAAGGAAAAAAAATTGAAAGAAGACTCTCGATGGGAGTCTCCTTCTCCTTCTATTGAATCTAAAAAGAGCCAGAGTCCTAAGGCAACTAGGACCCCAAGCACTCCTCTATAAATCACCTCCTCCCTCCTAAGCCATCCACAGCAAGCACCGACCTTCCTCCCTCATCTTTCTCCTTATTTTCTCTTGTTGAAGCCGCAGATTATTCTTATTGTGCCTGCCTAAAATCTTCGTCGGAGATGTCACCAGAGCCTGAGGTAAGCCCGACCCTCTTCCTCTCCTTCCCTCTAGGTTCTCTCTCTTTCTCTCATGTCTCTCTCCCTTCTTTCTACAGTTTCTCTCTTATACTTTCTCTCTCTAGATGATAAGGAGATCCTAGTTGCTATTTTATCTCTACTTTCTCTCTCTTCACCCAATTTCTCTCTTTAAGAAGACCAATGGATCTTATTTCGGGCCATCCTTCCTTCTAAGGATAAGTGTTGACTCCAACAACATGACCTCGATTTATTTTTATTTAATTTTATTGAATTTATCGAATACAAATTGATAATGATTTAATATTTTAAATAGGATTACTTGATTCATTTAACGAAGTCTAAAGATCTAGGACGAACACGGTAAGTAGATCTTACGCTTCTTATTTATTTCAAATTATCATATTTTTCATATATAAGATCTGTTACTGATGAATTATATTTTTTATAAAATGAGGATCAACATGAGATATAAAAATATATTTAATATGATCATTGATTTTATGAATATATTTTATGAAAATAGTATGTTTGTAAAGTATGAATTTTATTATTTTTTTATCTACGTACTTGTATATTTTAAGAAAAAGATATAAAGATCTCAAAGGCTCTTAGATAGGTATAAATGAATTCATATGAGAAGGTTGATATCTAGAGCTAGCATCTATAAGAACACAGACATTGTCAGCGGATATAAAATTGGTATATGAAACATGAACTCTATCGATTAGAAACATTAGCCCTATCACAGATATAAAGTGATCATATTATGAATATCTGTGAGTAATATTTTGAAACATAAATAAATATTTGAGAAGAATGGCTTGCGAATCATGTTTACGAAATTTCATGATTTATGCATGCATAATTATCTTTATAACTTATTTTATAATATACTCTATGAAATACTTTATTTTGTAATATCTGTTATTTTTTAAATATTACATTATTATAGAATAATTTATACTTGATCCGATAAGAAAGCATAAGTTTTACTTACTAAGCTAGTGTAGCTCATACTTTTTTTTTCTTTTATAAAGGAATAAGATTAAATATGATGAAGAATTTAGACTTAGGGATCTGTATAGTAAGCTTGGAAATTTTGTAGTTGAGGCTTAGTTTATTAGATGATCATAGCTTGTGGTTAACTATTTATGAATTTTAGACATAGATTTAGTAGTTGATTTTGGATTTAAATGCTCTGAACCAATCTTAATTTAATTACTTGATGAATGCTGAAATTAAATTTCTTATTATATTTTATTTGTGATGAATTTTATCTGATTATGATTATTAGGCTTCGTATTATTGAGGGCAGCATCTCTCAATAGTATGACCGCATTATGTCCCAGATTTGAGGCGTAACAAAACAAGGTCCTTAGGCTTTAGTTAGTTTTGGGTTGCCCTAGGACTCTCGACTCCACTAGAGTAGGAAGAGAAAGAGACTCCTAACTAGAGTTTTCTTCCCCCTACAAGCTTATGCCAAGCATACATGAGCTCATGGATCCGGGCCTCTTCAGGCCGGCCCATGGGCGAACAAAAGGGGATAATTACATCAAGACCACCGGTAGAGTTGAGCTATTATTTGCCTAGACCAGCCTTTTTGTAGTAAACCTAACTCAATCCAAACAGGCCTAGAGCAATGAATCTGTCCAATTTTTGCTACAGGCAATGCCAGGTTAGTCCAAATGGATTATAACAAGGAACCAGGTTTAATTTTTGGCAAAAATTCCCCCATGATGTCATGCTTGTAAACAAAGATTTTCGCCAAGAGGCTATGCTATCTTTTACATAAAGCATACTATAAGACATGTAATTATCAAATTCAAGAATGCATGTGTCAAAAACACATTCAAAACCATCACCACATGGGACAAGGAACGCAGCAGGGAATGGGACAGCAAAATAGTAGCATCTAGGTGACCAATGAATTTAAACCCAGGTCATTTGTGGACAATATCCAGTAATTTTGCTATCTGAGCCAGTTGGCAGTCTCATGCCATTCTTTATTTATCAGATGAATAATTCAAATGGTTTCTTTTTTGAAATTAGAGACATGAAGATCCACTCTTCTTGACTCAATCATTTAAGCACTAACAAATGCAAAATGCCATATTATAAGGAACATTACATTCTCTTCTAGTCATATTCTGAACAATTAAACACCAGCATGGACATTAGTTTTATCACAGGGGAAAGGAAATTTCCTCATAAAACACACCCTTGCCCTCATGAATGGGATCTCATGCTGGTTTTACATCTTTGCTTGGGAAGCATATTGGTACTCAGTCTATGACAAACATCAAACTTCGTAAATTAATGTGCTTTATGTTAGACATTAAGGTCATGGTACCAAAATGATTCTAATATGTTAATTATGATTTATATTATAATTTTAATGCGAGGATCATTTTCAAAGAAGAAACTAAAATCAAAAGGTATCGATAATGAGTTATGAGAAAAAGGAAGAAAAGAAGAAATATAGAGCTCCTATAAAGAACATGAAATAATTAAACCTCAGTAGCCAATCAGACCTTGGTCTGCTACTTTGGCACTCAGCTGCCTTGCACCATTCATGTTGCTTTATAATGGAAGGCACATTTCGTCATGCCAACTCCAGTGGAGCAATGAGAGAGTATACAACACACCGGCCGAATGACTTTCTGAGTTATAGTTTTGTGTTACCAAACCATTTTTATTAGATAAATTAATATATCTACACCCTGCAGTGACAATTTTTGGAGGATTACTGCTCTGTTTTGGATTTTGGATAATATATTTCATTTTTTTTTTCACCTTAGATTCTCATTGCTTGTAAGCTTGCAATGGTAGATATGGTTAATAATCTGGTGACCGATCTGGCCTAATCAAATGAACAACAACAATCTTCCGGACTAGCTCTTGCAAACATTTTCTATCACCTCAATGTAGCTTCGCAAAATGTACCAAAAAATGTAGCTTAAGAAAATCTTTATTCTGTTGAGAACCTCATGAGGTCGGTAGCTGGAAGTATATAAACTTCCAAAGACTTATTGTCCATGAATCAGAGAAGATAGAGAATAAGAATTAGAGGAATAAAACGTACAGATGCAACAACCCTATTGGAAAACAATAAAATTCGCCCATGTCACAGGAAACAAGAACCGAAAGCCAAATGAAGGAGTATGAGAAGCCCTGCCCACACCTTCAGTCCCAGCACAGCCGGCGCAGAGTCTGTTCATCCAGAAACAAACCAAAGCATCTATTAGACCATTTGCCATCTGAAGCACATCACAACCTTAAGCTCATGATATGTTCAGGAGTACAACTGCTACTACTACTTGGTACTTACTGTTGCACATGGTTTTGTTAGTGGTGAGAACAGTATGGATATCAAATCCCTTTGCAGAAGAATTGGTATAGCCGGCATAGTCGCATGTCGTGACCTCGCATCCAGAGGTGGATGTGTTGCCAATTTGCCGATCTCCTGCACATCGATCCACAGGGCACGCAGAGCTCATGCTTTGGTTTAGTTTGCAGTCCAACCTAGTTGAATTCATTAGTGAAAAAAATCAGTACTACAAACTTGACATCTAACAATGGACTATTCATCATCATGCTGATATAGGGTATTAATTAGTTACAGCATAAAAGGTAGGAGGAGGACTCACTGGTAGGTGTCGGCATTGCAGCTGCAGAAGATGCAGCGATTGGCGGTGAGCGCATAGCTGTTACCGGGAGGCGCATAAAGTCGTAGTCCACAGAAGTGGATAAAATTGAGGATGAACAAACTGGAACACCCAAATTTTTCTGGTTATCATCAGGAAAATCCAAAATTGCTAAAGAATCAATCCATTACTAATTTACTATCATGGAATAAACTCCAGCTACTTCAACCCTGAAGTCAGACATACAGAAGGGATGTTACCATTACATATTTTTTATATACCTAGTTGTGAACTTGGTAATTCTCTATCCTTCCTTTGTGACACTTGCGCACTTCCGGGTTTATTTCTCCCCAAAAAGGACTTGCAAGAATAGCATGGGAGTGCCAAAACAGAGAAATTAAAACTTAACACATCCAAGGAGGAACCTTTGATTTTATTAAACCTTTATAATTTTGCTGCTCCAATCCGGACTAGTGATATATGTGCAGATTGCTGAACATGGAACTTTTGTTCGTGGGCTCAGATAAGCATTGACTTTGGGTACGTATTATCGTAGGATGCTTGATTGTAGAAATTTTGGTTACGAAGTCGAATGAGTTATATCAAGTCAAAGAAGGGGAAAAAGCAGCAATATATGAGACCTTTTGAACAGGTTGGAGTATTTGATAGATAATTAGAGTCACAATATGCCAATAAACATTTTTTTTTCTTTTGTGAGTATCCAGACTAACATTTAAAATTAGATCTTGCTGATGCGAGCTGACAATTTATGGTCTTAAAATAGAATTTTACTCATGGAATATTTGAACAATAAATTTGTATGGTAGTTTCATGTTGATGATCAGCAAGCTCAGACTTATTTGGGTTAAGGTTTAGTTGAGTTGAGTTGAATGCTGCATGGACTTGCGGTTAAGAATGGGAGGCAGACAGAGAGCCACTCACCAGTGAGAGGGACATCGAGGATTTGACCGGCCTGGAGTTGCTTGGGATCGAAGTTTCCATTCAACTGGAGCAGCGTGTTCTCGTCGGTCCCGAACTCCTTCGCTATCTTCGGACGGAGCTCCCGGCGGCCACGACATGCGCCAGGTGCGCCACCTCCTTGCCCTGCACCGGGTCGCAGCTACACGGCAGGGGGATGTACAGCTTCTCTCCCACGGTGATCACGTTGACGTTCGCTATCTTATCCTTGTTGGCCTCGGCGATCTCCTGGTAGGTCACGAAGTTGTCGAAGGTGTACCGCGCGATGGCGTCGAGGCCAGAGTCGTTCGCCGTCACCGTGTAGACCGGGACACCATCCGACTTCCCGGTGCCGTCGGCGCAGCGGCAGGGGAATGGCACGAAGACGGTGGAGTTGGCCGGGACGGGCTGGGTAGCGGGGGTGGAGAGGGATTTGTTGTTGGCGCCGAGGAGGGAGGCGAGGGTGTCCACCTGGAAGAGGCTTTGGATGCGGCCGTAGGTGGTGGCGTTGGGGACAACGTAGCCGGCCAGCCCCGGCAGGTGGCGTTGGGGAGACGTTGCAGGTGAAGTTCGCTGCGACGGCGGAAGAGAAGAATAGCGAGAGGAGGAGGGACAGGCAGGGAATGGAAGCCAAGCACCTCATCTTGGCCTCCTTCTTCTTCTTGGTTCTTGCCTGATCTCTCTCGACAGGAGGCCAGAAATAGATAGATTTTGCTTGGACGGAGTCGAAGCCGCCAAACGCGCTCCGGTACGGGTTGACTTGACATGAGTCCGATCATTGTTATTATTTACGGAGAAATTATCGTTTAGAACGATCCTATCGTATGTACCTTATATTATTCAATAATAAATATATCATCTATTATTCAAAAATGATGCATCATTATTAAACTTAATTAAAATTTTAATTAAATGAAATTTTACTGTTACTTCTGATGGGTCAGCTGATAATTTATTGTTTTGAATGAAAAAAAAAATCATCTTCAAGGTATGCTGGTTTGTCGTGGCAGGACCGCTCTAATCAATAATTCTCATTACTGTGAGGGAAGGAGTGGACCATCTGATGGGTAGTGGTGGTTGACCGATCGGTGGGATGACAGCTTTATGGCCATTGGGTGGAGGTGTTTTTGCGTGTCCGGCACAATAACGGAAAGTAATTAAGATGTTGGCATTTCGTCCTGCTGGTGGAAACGGGCGCGTGGAAAATGAACAGAAAGGTCGTGGTGGGAAGGAGAAGACGAATAAAATTCTACAAAAAAAAAAAAAAACTCTTCAAAGTTGGCGACTGGGAAAGTTCGGTAGTTCCCGCACGACGAATTGGAGAAGTCTCGTTTCGGTGGCGGCGGAGGACGAAGTAGAGAGAGTGCCCCATGCACGCCACCGCGTTTGAACCCTTGAGAACGGAAACGTTGACGAGACCCGAGGCGTATGGTGTCAACTCCACTCTTCAAATTATAATTTCAGGACATGACAACTATCGGATGTGCATGGAAGTTGATCTTTAAAATTATATAATTTAAACACAGATAATCACAATCATCTGAACTACCTGATGTATTAAAAAATATCATATATACCCATATACACCACCATAAATTATAAATGAAAAATCTCTTTCAAATTTATAACTCAAGGCTTCTAATATTTAAATTATTTATACATGATTCCAAAATAATACTTTAATATATACAAATTAACTAAACTAGATCTATTTTAGCTACGAAGATATCCTTGCCTCTAAGTGTTCTCCCCCAAAATTTGATGGCCTTTTGTCTCTAAATCTGAAAAATATGAATGAAGCTAATGAGTTTCACAACTCATTAAATAACAAATTCATTTTATAGAATTGGTCAAGTCATTTTAAATAATTTAGCTCAAACAAATCATATAAAACATAATATATCTATACAAGTAAAGTTTATAATGTTTATTTTCAATAGTATCCACAAACTAAAATAATATATCTTATGTTTTCAATAGTTTGTATGTTATGAATAGATATATTTCATTAAAGTTAAATATCGAGTTCATAATAAAGTATACTCATATTCACATACCTAAACTCAGGTATCTAATTTCTAATCCGTTCAACTATACAACTAATGACTACAGCCGCATTTAATCCTAATAGTATAAGTCACGAGGCTATATTTAACCCTTTTGGCATGGGTCTATAGTAATCAAATCCCTAATATAGTAATCACAAGGCCATACTTAGCCTTTGCTGCTAAGCCAAGCAGCTGTATTTAACCTCCTAGCGTAAGTTACACACTCAAGTGATATGCAACAAGTATAATCTCATATGCTTGATCCAACTATAATAGGTAAAACTATGCAATTAACTGGTAGAAATGCAATGATAAATTAATTTCACATATTCAAAAATATCATATGCAATTAAATTTGGAATCATCATAGTAATTTGCACAATATTGAATACTAGATATTTTGTAACTAGTTCTAAATATTGTCCGCATACTAAATAATACATTTTTTTCAACAATTTCCATGTTATGAATCCATATATTTTTGAATAATTTCCACAATATGAATGCCAGATTTTTTACAATTAATTCTAAATAGTAACCACATACTGAAACAACACAAGTAAAGTTTATAACATTTATCTTCAATTATATCTACATAGTAAACAATACATTTCTTTTTTCAGCAATTTCCGCAGTATGAATCAATATATTTTAGTAAAAAATCTATTTTCATATCATAAAGTTTGAAGATACTAGCAACTGAGTCAATGAAGCTCAGTTTGTGGTAATTCGGCCAAAAAAATTGAAAAATCATGTAAAATCAAGAATCAGACAACCGGAGCTCGATGCCATTTGCCATCTGCTGTCACATTACTGCACGTGATTTTTAAATTGCTATTATAAAATTAAAATAAAATAATATTTTCTACCTAGTAAATCAAATCCTAGATTGGATTCTACAACGTTTTCAATCCTAATTATATTCTATATCTAATGTATCAGATCAACAATACACAAGGCCAATGGTATAGAGACACATCCGGCGCCCTCTAACTTTAGTATCTTCAACCCATTCAGCTCCCTTATCATCTTCAACCCATCCAGCACCCTCAGCAGTGCCCCCTTGACTCAGATACCACTGTGACCTTCATCATCCTCTGTTGTATCTATCATGGCCCAGCCCAAATTAGGCCTTAAACCCAGCCCACAAAGCCCGAAAAAAAAAGGAAGAAAACAAAGGAGAAGACTCCCGAAGGGAGTCTTCTTCCTCCATTCACCGACTCCCAATCGGAGTCGAAAAGAGCCCCCCGGCTCTATTTAAGGAGGAAAACCCTCCTCTCTCCCTCTCACTGGAGATCCCGAAGTCCATCGACGGCAATCGTCGAAAAATCATCGCGGAAGACCGACTCTGTGCCCGTCCAAGTTTCTCGCCGAAAAGCCTCACCGGCGTCGAAGGTAAGCCCCGGCACTCCTTCCTCTCTTCCTTTCCTCCTTCCCATGACTTCTCACACCCTCGCCG
>KE505861.1:15399-53873 GCA_000441515.1 Elaeis oleifera
CTCTCGACAGTCTTTGGAGGGTCTGATAAGTTATCCCTCACTAGTGGCTTTGTGTGCTTGCGGCGATCTTATGCCTGTGGCATCTAGCACTTCTTGTCTTCATATCAGAAGCATTATGTACCGGTGGTGAGCTTGTACCTGTGGCATGCACTCTCGACAGCCTTCTGAGGATCTAATAAGTTATCCCTCATGAGTGGCTTTGTGTGCCTGCGGCGATCTTGTGCCTGCAGCATCTAGCACTTCTTATCTTTGCGTGAGAGGCATTATATGCTGACGGCGAGCTTGTACCTGTGGCATGCACTCTCGATGGCTTTTTGAGGGTCTGATAAGTTATCCCTTACGAGTGACTTATGTGCCTGCGGCGATCTTGTGCTTGCGGCATCTAGCATTTTTCGTCTTCATGCGAGAGGCATTATGTGCCGGCAGCGAGCTTGTGCCTGTGGCAAGCACTCTCAGCGGCCTTCTGAGGTTTGATAAGTTATTCCTCATGAGTGGCTTTGTGTGTCTGCGATGATATGATACCTGCGGCATCTAGCACTTTTCATCTTCGCGCGAGAGGTATTATGTGCCGGTAGCGAGCTCGTGTCTGTGGCATGCACTCTCAATGGCCTTCTGAGGGTCTGATAAGTTATCCTTCATGTTAGTTGACCGTCATTGTAGTTCAAGATTTCAAGTAAGAGAAGGAAGCAATTCTTGAAAAACTCAGGTGCCCATCATAAACTGGTGGCCCTGCAAGTTTTATTCCATAGAAAGCATTATTACATCATTGGTAATACATGCAGAGGTTTGTTGAATTTAATTAAAGTTCCATCGAGCTGCTTTAACTTCCTCAGCTATAGCCTCCTGACGTTTCAAGGTGAGATTCTGCCTCTTCCACTTTTTAGGTCAACAAGTTGGGTCTGCCTTTAGGTGATGGGATATCACTTCAGTGTTGATGCCGGGCATGTTTGTAGCAATCCAAGCAAAAGATCTACATTCTCCTGTAAAAGATAAATTAGTCAGCATTTGGTTATCTCATATAGGCGTGAGCCGAGTTTCACCATCCGACTCAGATTCTCCTCCTTAGCTAGTTGGGGGCACCCGTCAATCAGACCTTCTCTAAAATCTAGGCCCATCGGGGGCCCCAGACGACCTTCCAGTAATCATGTGGATTTCTCCTCGGATGGGTTGCTCTTATTCCACCACCTACTCTCCAACCTGATGCCGCTCTTATCGAGCTGGCACTTGCTATGGCTGAGGCAGAGGGAGAGGCTGCTGAGGATAGGAGGTGGCTGCGAAGCTTCCAAACTCGATATTGAGGGGCCGCTCTTCAGATAAAATGATTCAGCCGTCCCTACCTAACAAGCCTCTCGATCTCGTTGCGAAGCTAATGGCAGTCTTCAGTATTGTAGCCAGGTTACGATGATAAAAGCAATATTTAGTTGGGTCTCGACAATATTTCAGCCTCATTCTCATCAGTTGAGGTGCAGGTAACTCAGGCCCCACTTGTAAAAGCACCTCGCTCTAAGGGATAGCGAGGGGCGTGTAGTGTTATACTATCCAGGAGGTGATAGTCGCCGAACCCTTCTCAGTGGACTCCGAGATTGACGATCTTGACCCCCATTATTCTACCTTGGAGGCGGAGATTGGGAGTGCAGGCAGCTTTTCTCTATTCACCTCGGATGGTGCTTCTTGCTGGGTCCTACCGTGGCTGAATCGGTAGAAGTATCATCGGTAAAGGTCTCTTTCATGCGGGCATACTTCTCTATACGGACTAACATATTTGAAAGATTTCGAGGATAAGTTTTTATTAACGATTTTTTTAAGTCATTCTTCAGCAGACCGCTCATCACTGCGGCCATCACAGTCGACTGATCCAAACTTTGGACCTCCAAAATCGTCAAGTTGAATCTATTCATGAAGGAGCGGATTGACTCGCCTCCTTTTACTTGATGGTGTGGAGATAGTTGGACTGCTTCTGCTATCATCGATTACTAATAAAATAGCCGATGAAAGACCGGCATAGATCTTCAAAAAAATGGATTAATACCAGCCTCAAACTCGAGTACCACTATCGAGCGGCCCTTTGAGGGTTGGAGGGAATGCTCGATAGAGAATTGCATCTGATACCCCTTGAAGGAGCATTGCTGTCTTGAAGGTCTCCACATGATCGACGGGGTCGATGGTCCCATCGTAGACCTTTAACTGAGGTAACTTAAAGTATAGAGGGAGTGATTGCTGCACAATCTTTGGAATAAAGGGCGGTTGACTATTATACCCTTCGTAGGGCAGCACCGAGGAGCCATTATTATTGAGGGTTTTTTTTAATTTCTTGGTCTAATTGCTGGCCGAGCTTCTGGAATCGCCTTTCGAAGTCGATCTCACGGATGGTACCAGCCTCAGAAAATAGAGAAGATCGACGTCCGGGAGTTGAGTCATGGCTCGATTATGGGCTTGAAGATCGCCATTGGGCCGGTTGCTGGGCCCTAGGATGACTCTGATGAGTCAACCTCTTCTCTGAACATCGAGGAGGCGCTTGCAGCTCTAGTTGAGGTGGCAGTTGCAGAGCCACAATTGAAGTTGGGTTCTATGGAGGCATTGCTGCGGAAGGCACAAGCGGCACCACTGAGGGAACCATGTAGGGACAGCCTGGGGAGGCTGTGGCGCCGCTTGAAAGATGCAAGAAAGGTATGGACCACCTGAATTATGGTCGTCAGATGTTGAACTTGCTGAGAGAGCTGACCAAATTGATCAGTCGTGACTGGTGCTGCGAGGATTGGTTGAGCCAGTGGAGGGACTTTTGGTGCTAGTAGTTGAGCTTGATTATTAGCCTGGCTGAACACCTGTCGGAAAGCGATGGCATTGGAAAGTCGAGAAGATGTCTGTCTCGGAGCCATGAATATGCATGTAGACCCTTTCTCTATCTGTTGCTGCTCGAATCAGTCGAGGCCGGAAGATGGACGTTTGAGGTCGGAAATCAAATGCCTGATCCTAGTGCAGGGATGCTGGCACTGGAGAGACCTGCAAAATAAGTCCCAAACTAGAGGTTCTGGCTCCGGTGAGGATCCTCCAATGCTCTGGTCAGAAAATAGAGAATAAAAGAGGCAGCAACGAGTTCACTGAGAGGGATTTGATTTGACTTACTTGGATCCTCAAAGCTCTAGTTGCTTATATAGAAGGATATCGGACAGTTGGTTGCATAGCTGTATGATCGTATGATCTCGAGATTGTCGGACCGTTGAAATTACCATAGTGGGTGAGATAATTCAGCCTTGATGGTTCCCACGAGATCAGAGAAGACTGTTCGTCGTATTTTATCTGTCGAGATGGACAGCTGTCACACACAATGAAGGGATAAATCGGTTGAGGTAGTTTATGCACAGATCGAGCTTCACGGACATCTCAACTCAGAAGAGAGACTGACTCCTCAGCTCATACGACAATCAACGATCGTGTTGACGATCCGAGAGTCTGAAATGCCTTATGATACAATACCGATCTGAGATGCTCACGGTATCCCCCGTAATAGAGCCAAAAGTAATATGGAGATAAGATCTCTTGGTTGGTGAAAATTGAATCAAAAGTAAGTATGGAGATAAGATCTTCTGATCGATAAAAAATCGAGCCAAAAAGCAAATATGAAGATAAGATCTCCTGATCGATGAAAAATCGGATCTAAAAGCAAGTATGGAGATAAGATCTCTTGATCAGTAAAATACCAAGTCAAAGAGCAAATATTGAGATAAGATCTCCTGGTCGGTAAAGAATCGATCCAAAAAGTAAGTACAGAGATAAAATCTCCTGATTGGTAAAAAACAGAGCCAAAAAGTAAATACGAAGATAAGATTTTCTGATCGATGAAAAATCAAACTAAAAAATAAATATGGAGATAAGATCTCCTGATCGGTAAAAAATCAGATCCAAAAGTAAATATGAAGATAAGATCTCCAGAATGATGAAAAATCAGACCAATAAGCAAGTATGGAGATAAGATCTCCTGATCGATAAAAAATCAAGCCAAAAAGCAAATACGGAGATAAGATCTTCTAGTCGATGGAAAATCGGATCAAAAAATAAGTATAAAGATAAGATCTCCTGATCGGTAAATCAAGCCAAAAGATAAATACGGAGATAAGATCTCCTGATCAGTGAAGCACCAATTCAAAAAGCAAGCACGGAGATAAGATCTCCTGATCGATAAAAAATTGAGCCAAAGAGCAAATATAGAGATAAGATCTTTTGATCTGTAAAAATCAAACCAAAAATAAGAATAAAGATAAAATCTTTTGGTCGGTAAAAAATCGAGACAAAAAGCAAATACGGAGATAAGATCTCCTAGTTGGTAAAGAACCGATCTAAAAAGTAATTGCGAAGATAAGATCTCTTGATCGGTAAAAAATCGAACTAAATAACAAATATGTAGATAAAATCTTCTGGTTGATGAAAAATCGGATCAAAAATAAGTATGGAGATAAGATCTCCAGGTCGATAAAATATTAGACCAAAAAGTAAGTATGGAGATAAGATCTTTTGATTGATAAAAAACTAAGCTAAAAAGTATATACAGAGATAAAATCTTTTGATCGGTGGAAAATCAGACTAAAAAGCAAGTATGAAGATAAGATCTCTTGATCGATAAAAAAATTAGATCAAAAAGCATGTATAGAGATAAGATCTCTTGGTCGGTAAAAAATTGACCCAAAGAGCAAATATGGAGATAAGATCTTCTGGTCGATGAAGAATCGACCCAAAAAGTAAATGCGGAGATAAAATCTCCTGATCGGTAAAAAATCAAGCCAAAAAATAAATATGGAGATAAGATCTCCTGACTGATGGAAAATCGGATCAAATAGTAAATATGAAGATAAGATCTCCTGATCGATAAAAAATTAGATGAAAAAGCAAATACGAAGATAAGATCTTCTGATCGGTGGAAAATCGGATAAAAAAAGCAAGTATGGAGATAAAATCTCTTGATCGATAAAAATCGAGCAAAAAATAAATATGGAGATAAGATCTTCTGACCGATGAAGAATCGGATCAAAAAATAAATATGGAGATAAGATCTTCTGATCGATAAAAAATCGAGTCAAAAGTAAATACGGAGATAAGATCTCCTGACTGGTGGAAAATCAGATCAAAAGGCAAGTGTGAAGATAAGATTTCCTGATCGGTAAAAAATTGGATCAAACAGTAAATACGAAGATAAGATCTCCTGACCGATAAAAATCAGACCAAAAACCAACGTAGAGATAAGAGACACCCTGGTATTTTATCGATCTGAATAGGAGACACCCTGGTACTCTAGGTTCGAGATGATAAGTCTCAGCTGATAAAAAAATATTCTGATTGGGTATTTATCGATCTAAATCTCGATGCCTCTTACATCCGAGATGATTATTATGACTAGTCTCTATTTTACTCTGATCATCTACTGAAGTAAACTATTATATTGACGGACTTAATTATTTCGTAAGCGCCCGTGGTGGCTCGGCAACCAAGCCATAGTTGGCTACGATCTCATATATAGTTGGCAGATACAGTCAGATATAATCTCATATCCAGCTCATATGCATAATTGTACACTAGCTCACTTATAGAATACAGGTGGCTCTCTAATCACCTAACAAATTCTTCTAATGGCCTAACAAAATCTAAAACGGCCTACTTAACCTTTCTATAAATGGAGGACCAAGGATCCTCCATCGGTAGGTTTTGCTCTCTGAAATTAGGGGAGACTCTGTCAGTAGAAAACTAGACTAGAATCTTGGCATCTATCCAGTCCTCCTCCAGTTCAATTCGATCTCTTTTAGTGTTTCATTTTTTCTATCCCTGTTCTCAAGGCTCGAACTGACTTAAGTATTGAAAGGTCAAGAACCAAAGAATCTCCATCTGGTTTCTTGACTGATTTTGCAGATTCAAAGAATTTCCACCGGATCGCAAAGATCACTCCAGCCCAGTCTCTTCAATTCGATCCGTCCTACTTCAGATTTTGAGCCTTACAGTAACTTGTGTAATGAAAAATATGGCAAACTATGAAGCTCTCCACATAATTTTTCTCTAATACCCACCTTATATGATTTTGTGGAATATCTGTTCGGGTAAAATATTCTAGAACCCCACTTGTACTTTTAATTATTTATGAGTCCTAAGTTATCAATTCCATGTTAATTAAACCACGGGGTTGATTTGGAACAAGAACCATCACACAATAGGACATAAGGAAACAACTTTTGGGCTATTCAAGGTAGATTCTTTGTAGTGTTTCTATCAATTATAGACAAGACTGATTATAATGTATCTCAACTCAATTTGATGGATGGATATTGTCCAGATTGTAGCCCTAAATCATCAAGCCTAACCAAAATTACAATACTCACGAAGCCTACAAAGTTGTAGCAAATAACAAAACATACAAAGGTGATGGCAATAATGTAAAATCAGCTCCATTTTTATTCGAGGAAGCACTGCCAGAATGCACCGCCATTTCATTGTGATTTATGAAATGATAAAAACACTAGTGGGAGAGAAGGGAAGAAAAGAGGGGAGAGAATGGAAGAAAAGGTGAACGAAGGCGTTGAGGAGAGAGCTGGGCCTAAGCCCAAACACGTGGCATCTAATGGGCCCCCATAAGACCCGAGTACATAGGTCTCCACTCACACCCACGATTCAAAGAATTTAACTCCCTTAAAGTGGTCAATCAGCTCATTCTCCCAGGTTAAGTGGTATGAAACACTATTAACATATTCGCGGCCTTCATATCCCTAATAACATTATATCATCATTTTTTTCAGATGGATGCACTAAGCATTCGCTCACTATGATGTCGGCTTATCATCAAAAAAACAAACTATGATGTCGGCTTTTGTTTCCCAAGTGGACTACCTACATGTGAGTCTGGTTTTTTATCATGAGATACCTCTTGATATATGGTGCCATTTCACCATGATGGGTGCATGTGGATGAAATTACTCAATTGGAAAACAATACATACTGATTGATAACTAGTGATAAAACATCAGCGAAATCCAATTTTGACCTAATAACCATATCAATTCTAGTTATATGATCCAGGCTACTCATTTTTTAATAAAGGGGTGTGTAGATCAGATCATAAAGTATCATTTATATCCTTATTAATACATGGACTCCAACTCAGAATCAATAGAAGCATAAAAGAAAGGAAAGAGATCAAAACAAGGTAACATAACCTGAAATCTCCACCAACACAAAATCTATAGCTAGTACAAGCTCAAGTGACTAGGTACCCAAGTCTTCTAAAAAATTAAGAGCTAACAACTAAACAAGAAATCATCATTAAGACGAAAGATGGAATAGGATGCCATCTTAATTAGGAGGAGATCAAATTCTTTCTGGCTCAAAATATCTCCATCTTAATTGATCATCCACATATATTTCCATCATGCATCTTCAAATTCATCATTCATCAGCCACATTTGGGACACATCATGTAATTGCAATACCTGGTCATCTAAATCTTTCCCCATGCTCAAGTTGAGACATAGCAATCATATAATTGTGGAAAATGGCTGACATCATGCCAACAAAGGCATCATTCAAATGAAAGTCACGGGTTTTCCAGGTGCAAGTTTTGTTTGGTTCATCAATCCATTATACGTACTGCAATTGGCATGGCATGCAGTACTGAGTAATTACATATGTATGCCGCATGCAACATGATACTGGAAAACCAACTTATAACAATTTCGTATGTCCCCACGTATTTAAAAATTGAAGTCCAGGACATTTCAAGGGACCCAGTCTCAGATACTAGCAAATATAAAATGGCATGTCCTTTCAAGCAGCAGCCGATAGAGCCCAGAATTGAGATCCAACTCCACCCAACAATAACACTCAAAGCGTCTGCCAAAAGGTTGCCAAGTGTACGAAAACAGTGCACACCACCAACTCGCACTCCACATTGCACCCACCAAGGAGGCCCCACATCCCATGTTGGCAGGCCCCAGTCACCCTACAAAGATTCTTAGAACATGAAACCATGATAACTAGCAATCGAAAGAGAGATTTAATGACCTACAACAAAATAGATTACATATAATTACAGAGGACGAGTTGTTTTTTTTTTTTCTCTCTCTTTTTGGAGGTACGACATTAGTATTAGAAGAAGATGAGAGGATTAAGGGAATTATTATGAGGAGACGGAGAGGGTTCGACGTTAACGGGGATTGGAAGACAGCGGAGGAGGCGGCCTGGCCGTCGATCTGGGCAGAGTCGACGGCCAGAGGCATGGAATCGTGGGGGAGGGAGCAGGACGTGGGGTCGGAGGCGGCGCCGGTGGCGTCGGCGGCCATGAGGGCGCGGAGGACGGACGTGACGGCGGGGAGGTAGCGGGTCCGATTCTTCGACAAGAGCCACGTTACCCCCATGAGCTGGCACTCCCGGTTCCGAGTCCCGGCCTCTCTCTTGCCTACATTGGTCACGTTACCACCCCCTCCACTTTGTTCTTCAGCTGCAAACCCACCACAACGTTAGTACATACATGATAAGAAAAAGAGATCACCGTATGAGTGCAAACTTTTAACTGTTAACTAAGACAAATTACAGAATATGAGAGAAGAAATTAAGGAAATATTTTCTAAATTTATGGATGATTTCTTTTCAAGTTTGGATTATTTGTCCAGGAAAATTGTAGAATGCGATGAAAATTCGCTATTTCGTTTATCAAAATGACCACATTTTAAGAACCACTCGGGGAACCACTGTTTTTAAAGCAGTCCGAAGTATCCCATAATGTGAGTAGACCGGGTTGCTAAGTAGATAGAGAAAGATTACTGGATGTACGGGAAAGGGGGAAGAAACTGCGTGCACCAGCGTGGCTAGACCAGTAGCGGCCGCTGGTTCGTGTGGGCCCCATCCATCACGCGCGCCGCAGGAACCAGCAGCCGTCATACGCTGCGTGCACGGCCACGCTGGTGCACGCGGTGCAGGCAAAATCCTCTCGAGCCAAACGGCCCACCGCATAAAACTGTCCTAGGCGCATCATCCACCAACCATTACCCACACAACACGAATCGTAACGCAACAATACCAAAACCCAGGAATCCAAAGCTAGAGTATTTAATATGTACTAATCTAGTTTACGAGAAATATACACTTAACGGAACCACAGGAGCCGTTTTAGGGAAAAGAGAGCGAGTGGACTCACCTGGTTCAGGGTCCGAAGACAGCGGGAGCACCCGGCAAGGCCGGCCGGCTGCAGTCCCGCTGGAGGCGGCGCGCGGCGTCTCCCGGGGGTACCCACCGACCCTCCACGCCGGACGCTCCCCGGCGCACGTGAGCCTCCGGAGGCGGATGCCGCAGTAGCAGTACGCCGCGTCGCACGTGCCGTTGACGCTAGGAAGGCGGACGCCACGGTCGCGGAGGGCGCGCTCGACGCCACCGATGCAAGCTTCGGAGTCGTCGGGCAGTATGGGGAGATCAAGGGAGGGTGGCGCGGGCAGGGGGCGCGCGGCGAGGGCGGTGGCGGAGTAGGCGGCGTAGAGCCAGGCGGCAAGGGCCGGGCAGCAGCGGGAGCGGGAGGCGAGGCGGCCGGCGGCGGAGGCGGAGCAGGCGGCGGAGACGGCGGGGAGGAGGTCGGTCGGGAAGGTCGGAGGGGGCAGGCCGCGCCGGCGACGTCGGACTGCTCGGGGAACGCCGGGATGGTGGCGGGCGGGGAGGAGGTGGGAAGATGAGTGACGGCTGGATGGCGGCAGGGTCGGGGTCGGGCAGGACGGGCAGGCCGGGCAGGAGAGACATTTGGCCGAAGAGTAGGAGGAGAAGGAGAGGGATTTGGGCCAGCATTGTTCTCCTTCTTCTGTCTCTCTCTCTCTCTCTCTCTCTCTCTCTTTCTCACGCTCGCTGATGCTTGTTGTGATGGTTGCTTTGATTTGGGGGGATTGGAGGGGAGGGAGTGATGTTGGGGGCTTATTTTTAGCTTCCCTTTGGCTTTAGAGAAAAAATATACTTTAGGCTTTAGCTTTTGATGGAGAGGGCATTGGGAGGGAGAAAGGAAGAAGGGCCAAAAAGGATTGAGGGTGGTGGAGACTTGGCTTGGCTACGGGGCTGAGGGGTTGTGAGGATTTTGATACTTGGTGTATGTAGGCCTGGATGGATTTTGGGTGTGGTGGATATGATGGTATTTATCATTGGGAGATGGTGGTAACTTGGCAGGTGAATGTAAAAATATAAACTTGCTTCTCTAATGGAGTACGTGAAAGAGGTGAAAGCAATATTAAAATGCAAACTTTTCTTTACTTTATATGTTTACTGAGTACAATCAGCCAAGTGGATTGGTTTAACGTACTATAGATCTAAATCTGATTCAAAATTAATTCTTTCCAGCCTGAGCCAAAGTTATTTGGATTAATTTTGGAATCAAAAGGGTAACTTGCTTTCAATATGGATTTATTTGGATTATTAAATTTTTAACATGGACTTGAATTGAGCCGAATCAATCTTAGATGCTTTAGATTTCTACTTGAATGCAAGAAATTAAATTTTTATTTATTATATACTTTTCAGTCAATAATCTGAGTTATAAATTTTAGCTGCACGAGATTATGAATCTAATATTATTTAAAATATATTTTTGATGATATATACAAATTATATACTCTTTTATTGTATACGTACTCAAGATATAATTTGATAACAAATTTATATATTTATTATCATATGTGTGAGGATTATTATTGAAGCAATTTGACCTAAAAACTTGATGGATCTACAAAATTGATATTTTACTGATTCTGATCCAACTTGACCCACTTATTCGAGGTATTTTCTGTTCAAGTATCGGACAACCCCATCATATATAAATCTTATTTTGAGGCCGTGCTCTGAAATGGATGCTGTGGTTCTCGTGATATGTTCATGACTCCAAGACAAATGTTTCAGCTATTGGTCAACAGCCATTACGGAGAGGTTATCACCTTACACACAGGTTCTACCACACCTTCCATCCTTTTAAGATTTCGGTCAAGCCTGGAGCTGGCATTCCATTGGAACCTTAAACCAAATAGAAGGACAGAAGTATAGTATAGCATACAATATCTTTACCAGCTCTCAGACATCGCAGCACCGAACGACAAAAGGCCAAGCGTGCGACTTGCTGTAAGCAATTGACTCGCTATCATTCTGATGCCATCAATTCTATCGAAGAGTAGGAAAATACCAATCACAACTGAGTTCCAATGTCCCTCATGACTCATGAGCTTATATGATTGTTCTTGAACTCACTAGTAGGACAAAAAGAGCACAACAATAACATCTCCATCTCACAGTATGTGGAGTCAACTTATTCTCCGGTCTCCACCTCTAGCATTTGCATTGGGTCTGATGCCTTTATTGGAGTCTCAACCCCATTTTACATGGCCCTCTTTTTTCCCTCCCTCTGACTCTGTGAAAAACAGTAAGAAAAGGAACAAGAGGCATTGAAACTTCTTAATAAAAGCAATTAAGGCGCTCCAAATCCAAGCTAGGAGTCTTTGAAGAATGGAATGAACTGCGGAGCCCAACACACTGATGCCGAGAAAGCTGGTGGAGCGAGGCCTTCGAAGAGGGCATAATTAAAGGTTGTAGACTTTTGCTTTTTTTTTTTTGAGAGAGAGAATAATTAAAGGATGGGGCTAAAGTTTCGCACTTTAGTCTTTATGAGCAAGGCCTCAACATCAAAGTGGTAAATGAGTGGAGCTTTCGATGAGTTCCTATTAGCTTTCCACCAGCGTACTGGCCTTTTTAATTCCTCACTCCTTGCGCGTGACTGCCGCTCGGCATCTGCTCGTAATGGACGCGAGCGCGGGCGCGTGATCGGACTGCAAGGTGGCGGCAGCAAAATGTGGGGTTTTTGGGCCCATAACATTGGGTCCGGCTTTGTCTGCTTGCTGAATTGGTCACTGTGTGTCACTGTGTCAGCGCTTTTGCGAGCATTGGATTCTTCCATGGCATTTGAAAGGTGCAAGTGAGAGGCCATCGCATGGGAGTTGCCCTCTAATCCATGGTCCCATGAAGTCAGCCACACTTGAGAAATTATCTAACTAGATAGATTGGCAATGAGTTAGCCTCCAATCTATGGCCCCCATGAAGTGAGCCTCATTTGAGCAGATCCATTGGTAATGAGTTGTGCAATGATAAATATTAGTATATGTCCAACATATGTACATTGTTGGGACATGCAACACATGTGAAAGGAAGCATGAATGGATGCTGAGAGTTATCAGCACAAATGGCTGGGATTTTCATTTAGTTCACATGTTCTGATAAATATACTGTCTTTTGGCTGATGCACCTCCCTTCTCTCTGTCTATTATAGAGGAGAGGTCAACAAGCCAATCAGGTGGTAATTATGTAAGATAGGAGCATATATAGAAGTGGGTGGAAGCGGGATATCAGAAAGAAAGTGGTAGTGTGAGATAGGCTGTTTATCCAGGAAGTTTGCTATTAATAATAGATGGATAAATGTTGTCATGTAGGAAGTGTAGTAGAATTCTCTAGGAGACTCTTTTTTGGTGCCTTTTAGATCCTAATTGGAATATCCAATGCCCAATGGTCATATGTGCTTGGCCAATGTAGATGGGAATAGGTGAGGACTGGGCTTGAATCATTGGATGGTCACATGCAACATTACCAGGTATTGCACATCAAGATGCATGGCATGTGTAGCACATTGTTGCTTGTGCTATGTGGTGTATATATTACAATCCTGCATCTCATGTCTTGATGCATGGTATTCTGTCGATACTCTCTTCTGATCCAAGTGGAATCAGTCATTGCTTGGGTCAAGTCTGTTATCATCAAACCAAGGCCATGTTTGATGCAGGGCATGTGGGATTTGATAGGGAGTAGCGTGCCTGAAAATGCGGATGTGCGTCGACGCTATTATCTCCAATTTACCATAATATTTGTCCACTTACCATAATGTGATAACTGTAGATAAGTTAGTAATTAAGATGGTACAAAATTTCATACATGTTTAACTTAGTTCAAATGCGGTGCAAGCTCATTATACAATCTTGCACCAGATGCACCGAGTGATAATCTTGGCCACAGCAGGAAAGTTATTGATCACCTTCTATTTTTTTTGATGTCGGATATTGTGCTGCTGAAGCATTTCTCACCATGAATTCATGATTCAAGATTCAGTAGCCAGATTTGCTATTTGCTAACCTCCCAACAGCCCTAAGAAAGAAGAAAATTCGATTGAAACACCGATTGAATGGCCAATGTACAACAGTTACTTTTTTTTTAATTAATGCCTGAAAGTCGAAAAAGCTGACTTCGTTAAAAGGCAGGCACACAAAAATGCCATGCATGCAGTTCACGAATACAGAAGAACAATCAATTTCTTAGCAAGTGTAGTGGGTGTATTCGTGTCAGTAGAAACAGAGGGACCTGAACTGCACTTCCCTTTGCGAGTTCAGATATAATTTTAATGCTCAAAAGTGACAACTGCACTTCCTCTGCATCTACTTCATAACAAGTTCGGCGCTGCAAAATAAGGCCTGCAGAAACCTCGACATTCTTGGAACTCCATCTAATTAGAACCTAAGTTTCATTTATACATCTTTAACACGCATGGAAATAAACCACATGCATTACCAAGTATGAGATAAAATTGTAGTTATTTGATTGCACTGTAAGTAGCCAAGAGATTGGTTTCCACAAGATGGACCCAGTGCTCTTCCAATTTATCAAAACCAATCAGAAAAACTAGAGAGGCTTTTAGGAGTAATGGAGAAAGTAAGCCACTTCCCCAAGATTTATTGAAAGGTTATTTACAGGGTGGACATTGGAACAGGAAGAGTATAGTTACAAAAAGGGCTCACCGATCGCTAAACTATAGATTGCTATATGTGGCTTGCTGTGGCTTCGCAGAAACATCACAGTATATAATCGCTTACAAGGTGATTGCTTGTCAAATTTTATGAAATACAAGTAGAAGCGTTGGCTAAGGATCCATCCATCGGGTCGCAAGTTCCGGTGATGACCTAAGACCCATGGTTTGCTGTTCCGTTGTAGGTGCCTAAAGTCTTCAACATAATTCTTCCCAATTGGACTGCATCAATTTTCTAGATAACATCTCAAACACAAGCAAACACAAAGTTGGAAACTAACTTTGTTTAAAGGGTGGCTGATTCAGTCAAGTTGCTCCTGACTGCAGATTTATATTGGTTAAAATGAGAACTATAAGTTTAACATATACCTTAGGGTTTATGGAGATAAAACTAATTTTTAGAAGAAGTAACCTAATTTTTCTCAAAGAAAAAAGAAGAGCTAAACTAATTTATTAATTACGTTAACATGGAGATTTCCTGCGGCATACCGCAAACAGTATCACTATCCATGCTTGAAACTTACTCCAAACAAGCGTTTTACTATTTTAAGCACTGCAGGGGGGATCTTAAAAAATTATCCGGAAACATTTTCAATTATATCTGTCAGCAACGTTTAAGTAATTTAAGCCCAAAGAGGGGACCTGCAAATAATTTATTCTTCACATGAAACTTGACATACGAAGGAATATATTCATTTTTAATTGTTGCAGGTAGCTATGTATAATTTTCTCTTCCTTCCGCTGGGAATAATCCTATCTCGCTCCAGATCCCATTCGTGCTTGTCTCCTGTCACCACCTCTCCTTCATCTTCTTCTTCTCGAATCCATGGCGACGCCACTCTCCACGTATCCTGATAGACTTTGTCGGTTTTGAATCTTTTCTTACCGGTCTGTGTGAGCGTATGGGTGGAACAGCTGTGCCCGATCTACAGGGAGAGGGAGCCATGGGAGAAACGAATCGGGAACGAGTGTTGAACTAAAGAAAGAAAGGTGACGAGGAGAAGATGGAGATCGGGAATTGGCCATCGAGGTTTTGTCCCCAAGAGTTTGAGACATCTTGCAGCACCGGGCTACTATAATCTATTGTAAGGTACTGTAATCTCTTTCGAAAATCCAATATATGTTACCAATGACCAATTTTGGATTTTTTGCGTCGATTTTTTATATTTCCCTTTAAAGTCCAAACCTTTCCTTTCTTTCGTGATAATTAATTTCTTACAAAAGATAAACCCAAACCTTTCAATACTGGAACTTAGCTATTGTTTTATCTATTGCTTTTGGGATTGAAACCTATCGACTTGACTTTAGAATTCCACCGTTTTTGGTTCAAGGAAACATAATTCTACTGTATCTGGTGCAGTTGAGACTTGAGATTGGTACCCTAGAAATTACAAATAAAGAGTATTTAGTTGTAATGGTTTCCAGTTCTATTCAAAATATCCTTCTCGGATGAATCCTTTTGACTTTTAAATGCATGATGAACGGTAAATCTTTCCACATTTAAGTGAAGAAACACAATTTTAAGCCATAACACAAGCAAAAGCTTTGTACTTGGTGAAGTAGTTGTAAACTTAATATTGCTTTGACAATGACTATCTTTCATTAACTATGTATTTATTTAGTATAACTATGTCTTATCATTTTGGAAACTAATTTTGTTGACCACTAATCAGGAATCTAAGCAGATGAAACTAGCAGTTTAACATAAGGCTTACATTGGGTCTAAAAGGATTGCCGAATTATGGCCTCAAGCTGGGATTTTTGAGTTTTGCCGAAGGCTTGTTAGAGTGGCTTTTGTGAGAACATGTATTTGACCCATGGAAGAGCTGGTTAATAATTTATGCTTTGAGGGGCTTCTATTGGTTGGTTTTAGCTGTATGTTATCATTCTTTAAGAGGTTAGCTCAGACTTTTGGAAAGGATCCAGAGGCAGCCTAAAGAATTTGAAGGAGGCCATTGTTTGTTACTGCTGTCTGGACTGAGGTATTACATGCCGGTGGTGTATTGATGTGGCATTGGAACAATGTATATTATGCCATTGGGCACCATGCCATTTCTTGGCATGTATTAGCATAGAGGTGTGCCATGCAATGGCATGAAAGGTACTATGCCTTGTTGATTGTGCTGAGCAGCACTTTAGCTAAAACTTTTGAAATTTAATATGATATTGCTTTGCTCTGAGGATCTACCAACTCTGATAGGAGTCCTCGACATGTAGAGAAGTTTCGGAAGAAGCATTTCAGAATTTTTTATGCCCAGTCACAGGATCAGAATGTTATTGGGAAATGTAGCAGAAAAAATTTGGGTTTATGCCAGAACATGGCATGGAGATAGGTTTCTCTAAGAGGATGAAAGAATAAATGGCATATACATTATTTATTAGTACATGTAGTTGAGTTTATGATGTCTTGTTTGTTTTGATTTGCAATAAGAGCTAAGTTTTAGGATGCTTTTGGTCTTAAAATCCACAATGGGGATCTGTAGGTGGAAAATGTTTTCTCAACCTTTTGATTTCGATGTTCATGAATTTGATCAAGAGCTACATAGAATAATTGTGGTGGATAAGAACACTATATTACTGAAGGAATCAATTGCGAGAAGGAAATGTTTACTTTGCAAAGGAAGAATATGATGTAGAATTATGGGCATACTTTTTATCTGATTGTATCTGTATTTCTTTCGTTCTAGTTTCTCGAACCTGTTAGAATTTGAACTTGATATGAAAGATAAGTAATAAAGAATACAGAACGTGAGCTTGTGAAATGAGGATTTCAGTATTTCTGTTATCTAAAGATAACTAAAATTCTCAAGGTACAAATTTAATCTAAATATTACATTTCATAGCACCAGTGCTGTGCACATTTTCATGCTTCGTATTGTATATCTTTTATGCATTCGGTCTTAGCAGATTTCCTTTCTTCTTGGTTTCTGTCCGATGCTTGTCTGAGTTTGCTTTAATATCCAATTTGCTGTTTTTATGACATCTCTTGGTTTTTAAGAAGAATTAACTAATTTTATGTACTGAGGTAGGAAATTGGTGCTTCTTGGAGTTACTAGGGTCAGCCATGGATTATAGGTCGATGATCCTGTTTGTTAAGATACGAGGCATTTAATCCTTGCTTAGCTTGATGTGTCAAAGGCTAAATGAAGCATTCCAAGTCATATGATTCAGCGGATCTTTATGACATCTAATCCTAAGGCTCCAGGAGCCTTCTTTCTCATGTAAGTCCTTTCCGCAAGTCAGAAAACAAGGAACGTTGAAAATGTTGACTTGTTTGTAACCAGAGTGAGCTTCCTCTCCGAGCGCACCTATTCTTTATCTCCAACGAGTTAAGCAAATGGCAAAGCCGATTGCCAGGCAGACATGTAGATTTTCTTGGTCAACATGGACAGAAAGTTGGCAGTCAAGACTCTAAATATCCTCATATGGATTTTTTCCCCCCTTCTTTTCCCTTGAATTCATCTACCTATAAAGTTGATTTATGAAAAGGGAGATTCTTTTAGCTGCTTTAATGGCTTTTGGCATAGAGATTCATGCTTGATTGCTTTCATTCATCTAACATTCTAAACAGAAACTTTGAAGGACTTGTTACTTTATATAGAATTGAAGCCTGATGACACTGGAACATGGGAAGAAATCTACAGTGAACTCCGGAATTGTACTAGTAGGAAAATTGTTTTGCTTTTTCTTCAGAACTTTGAGTTTGCATTTCAAAGAATTTACCACTATCTGATAGTGAATCATGCACTGGATTTTAGTATCATACCAGGTGTTGAATTGGGACAATCAACATTAGTGAAATCTTTGAATTGGGACAATCAACATTATCAATGTCCTTTTTTGAACAGGTTTCATGTCCATAGTTGATCTGGGGTCAATTAATCCTGATTTTCCAATTTGGCAAAGAGGATTTCTTCCATTTTTTATCTGATAAGTCTAAATTCTGTATGGTCTAATTATGGAGAACTTGAGTTTCAATGTTTCATACAGGAAATAGAAAAAAAAAGAAAAAAAAGAAAAAGAAAATCAACCACACCCTGTTGATTTGGTTACCATGTGAATGTGGTGGATTGCAGTTGGGCTAGGCCCAATTCCATATAGTGCTACGCCCATCTGGATACTGACTTGGGCCAACATAGAGCAAGAGCTAAGGCCATTTCGGTCCTTCTAATAGAAGAAACCGTTTGGACCTCCATTTAAGAGAATATCTCGCTAGGGTTCTCCATTTATCCGCCGCATCTCCTCTCTGTTCTCTTTCTTCTCCGCTTTTCGTTTTCCGGCTTCTTCTTCTATTTTCGATTTCAATGCTTTGATTTGGGTTTTGTAAGGGGGCTTGTAGCCACAGGGGAGAGCTGTGTATAAGCGGTAGCTCTGAAATACCCGCAGGTTCTCTGCGGGGTGCCCGTCGGCAACTTCTTCGAGCCCTAAAGAAACAATAACAGGAATGGTCTCATAGTACGGGCTTGTGCTCTCTGTGGGGATTCCCCCCATATACTCTCTCACAACCCCGCCTCCAAAGACCATCACATCTCTCGAACAATTTTATGGGCACTTCTTTTCTTCACCCTCCCTCTTTTACACCCTTTAGGCTGCCAATTGGGGATGCCTTCCTTATTTTTGTTGTTTTTGCAATTAGTTTTAAGTAACGCTGAGTTTTTATTTGGCTTTCATTTTTTTTTTTTTTGGGTTTAGGGGAATGTGTGGGTTATGTTTGATATTATATTATGTCTACTGTAAATATGTGTCGCTTTGTAAGCATTTTCTAACTATTTGGTTTCTTCTATCCTATCTCTGCGGCCTTCTTGGTTTTCCGCTAAGTCGGTTTCTCAAGATTTAAAAATGAGATTATTTTTCTGGCTGAGTAATGACTCGGAACTTTAGAATTCTCCAATATATTTTGTGATGTAACTTATTGAAATTTGGAACAATTGATAAAAAGGTTAGCAAGGAATGAGAAACGACTAGGTTATTGATCCAGCCTAACAGATTCTCCTGGAGGTCATCTTTTTTTCGTCACTAGATTTGGATATCTCTTTCATATTTTCATATTGGCATGTGTTCTGTTTTTGTCAATTAAAGATCTCATTTTTGAGAACGTATCCAATTATTTCTGAGACTGATTGAGGTAGGTGAGAGAAGATTTATGTTTGTTGTTCTTTTTTTTAAAAAAGTTTATCTGGATTACATCTAATTACTATTATTACATAAATATCGACACTATGAAAGCGATGATGTTTAGACATCAGTGAGTTCTGTTTCAATCCGATCGTAGGCAGTATTTGTGATTGAGATAGGTTAAGATGCATACAAGGGCGTAAAACATGCAGTAATCATATGAGAAACTACTAGCAAACCACAAAGAAATTACTCGGCATAAAGCTGTTTGTTTGATATCAAGTTGACAAGCATATCAAAACATATTGGTTTATATTGACGGAGATAATAAGAGCTAAGTTACCAATTATTTGTTTGTGGTGCCTGACACTGCCACAAACCGAATCAGCTAAGATCAAAATCTTGAACGTCCGCACCAGATTGGATTCATTGCAAATGGAGCAAGCACCATCCACAAAGAAAATTATTTTACATGTGAAAAGTATTACCCCATGATGGTGTTACATGATCTTGTAGTTGTAAGCAACCAGCATGTGCTTGTTGTCACACTTCAACAATAACAAGAATTCTGTGCTAATGCTAATTGAGTGTAATGCTAATGCCAAATGGATATGGTAGAAAGCTTTGGACTAGTCCCTGTAGATCTCAGAAAAGAAGAACCATGGCTCAAGCAGTTGACATCCTATTGCAAATTGGCATTCGCTTAGACCTCCTCATCTTGGATGAGATATGCTTTTTATTAGGAAAAACATGAGGGTTTCTAGCCTCACCTGCTATCTTATCCCCATCCCTCTTTACTTAGGATGAAGCCTAGGTAGGCCTCGAGATGGAGTGGGCTTAGCACTTATGGTACAGTGTTGCTGGATTAATTAGTGCTGAAATGAGCAAACCAAATATGCTATACGGTATCAAACTGAACAGTACAGGATATACCACGCTACTTTGATATTGGTATATGCAGTACGGAAGATATACCAATATTTGGTACATATCGGTCTGATTCTGTACCGGATGTACTAACATGATAATAGGGGTATGGATATGAGATTTGGTATCGAGATAATATATCTTGGAGCGAACCATATTACATGATCAAATTTATCTTGTAAAATTGGAATCTCTCTCTCTTGCTGATGGGATGAGAGTCAGTACCATCTAGGTCAAAATTTACCGGTAAGCTTATGTGGACTTGACGGCTGGGAGCACAAGGTGCAGATTTTGGGAGGAAACTAGAAATGGGACACACGGAATCAAGTTCTGCTCCAATGCCTTTTCTTTTAACAAAGAATCAAGTGCGACCGAGTTTGAGTAAATTGCCTATAATTGCTAGCGGACAAGACTAATTAATGCAACCATGAGCCTGCGCCTAGTTTTGGTCTCGTCTGACTAATATGCATCTAGACTGGGTCAATTTTAGGCTGGACGAACCTCAAAGCAAATTCAAATACGTCAAGTTAAATCTCCCGGATCCTCTCACATATTCCTAATTATATCATCACTATCGAAGGATCCCTAACTGACCAGTATAAGAAAATAAAAACTGATCCAGTTATTCCTCTCCCAAAGTTTTTTTGTCCCCATTGGGCCACAAAGCAAAGCTCAATTCTACTTGAATCAATCCTGGACTCCTAGTCAATCAGTTAACATAATCAAACTGAAATTACTTTTTTTTTTTGGGTATATGCAGATAATTATAATTATTTTAATATAAAGATAATTTAAAAATTAAAATACAAAATATCCTGCAGTGCAATCGGAATTTGGAGTTTGATTCCAGCATACGCAAGGTCAAAAAAGCCTAGAAATCTCATTGAAACATGTTACAGCTCATTGGCCAATAATTCGTCGACCCATCAGCATTGCCGCCTTGGGATAGCAGACCAAGTTGTAAATCCCAATAAACGTAGATTTAAATCGGCACAATATAATATGTAATAAATAAAATTGGAGCACGTGATGGAGACAAGCCACGTGGGCCACACGCCAGCAGGCGACAAGATCGACCGTCCTCATCCTCCGCCGGACTCCTCTCCTCTCCGCCGCTCGTTGTTATATCCGTCTCGATCCCCTCTTTCCGTTCCGCCGAAGAAGGGGACCCGGAGCCAAAGAGAGCAAAAAAATGGCTCTTTTATTCTTTCCAGTTTCCTCTCCGAATTAGGGTTTCTATTTCTCGCCGCTTTCTCGAATTCGCTTGGTGCAGGTCGGGAACCGTTTCGGATCCGTCCGATTCGATCACGATGTGATGTGGTGTGTTCGTTCTGGTGGTCCCGGTTCCCACTTGCATCAACTGAATTCGAGAACCTCTGGCGAAAGCAAGCTTCTCTCCGTTGCCCTCGTCACGAGATCAAATCACCAGAGGTTGGACGGTCCCTTTTTTTTTTTTCCGGTTTTTGGTTAATATTGCCGTCTTATCTGTTCATGAGCAATCGTTAACTTTGTTCTGTGAATTTTAATTTTATTTTTAACTTTTGATGGCGATTTGCAATAATTTCTTTAATTTTATATGATTTAGTGATAAGTATAGTACTTTCGTTATAAATGTGGGCACTACTTGCATCTAGTTGTAGTTAGTTCTTGATGGTACGTTATGGTTATGATCTTGTGCTTTTGGTGGCTGGTCATCTTCTTAGCACTATTTTCTGTTTCATGATTATGTGGGTTTGATATAGTGTTCTGCTATTTGGATTTATTAGTTGATTGCTTTCTAAAGGTAGACAGAGGTTTGAATGGAGTATTGATGGAGAAACAGTTGATTTGTAGGCTGATGCAAAGATTGTTATTGCCATTTCCAAATTTATGAATTCTACTTTACTGAGTGATTCCCTTATTTATAACGGAAAAGAAGAAAAAAGATTTGAGTTGTGAAAAAACAAAGGATACGAATTCCAAAGTTTGAATTTGGATTGAAATGGATGCTACTTATCTGTGAATAGCTCTTTCTGAGTTATAATGTGCTTAAGTTTACCATATTGTTCTACATGCCCTAAAAATCTGGCCTTTAATATGTTGTGTGCTGAAAGTTTACCTGATCAGGGCAGTCGTTGCTCGAATTATGTGAATATTGGATTGCTTGCTTCAGGAATCGGTTCTATGACATTTATATCTTGGTACTTGGATATGATTTCCATAGTATGCTGACTCACAAACTGTACTAGTTAATCTTGAGATTTTGTCATGTTGAATTCCTAATACCAAAAGTTCTCCAAACACAAGGCATTTGACCTGGATAATAGGTTGAAAAGAAAAACTGTGTTGCCTTCTAATGAACTTCCCTAAATGAAAATAATACAATTTCTGAATGAATCTTGTTTACTTGAATATGTATCTGCTGGTTTAGTAAAGATCTTAGGCATATTTTATCTTTCATCCTTCATGTATGGGTGCGAAATGGACTTTTATCGCTTTCATTAATTTTTCAATGGCAGTTGCCTTTTGATTTTGCTTTAAAGTCACTTTTCATTCTTCCCAGATCTTATGGTCAAGTTTGCCTGTGGTTGGCAGATCAAGATCACTATTTAAGAAAAGATTGTTTGTAGGGATTGTGTGCATCTATGATTTCGCAAAACCTATATGTATTTGGAAATTTCAACTTGATTAAATATATTGCATATGTCTACCCTGGGCTCTATCAGCTTCATTATGATTACAATTTTAGTGAGTGAAAATTAGATTGCTCTTTTTTTTGATACAAACGGACGGTCACACCATTCTAGTGCAAGAGCAGCCCAAAGAGTCAAAATATAAAATATCTTTCAGGATCCGAGGGCAGGCGTCATTTTGACGCCATGTCCAGTTTTGGATGGTAATTTGGTCTGACCTATCGGATACCCGATTTGATCCGATCCGAATAGGGCGGTTTTACCGACCGATTAAATTCAGGGTGAGCATGGGTTTTAGAAAAATATCCAAAGCGGGTATGGATAATAGTATACCCCATCCCGAACCCGATCCCCAACACAAAATCCTAGCCATCTAAGCTTCCCATATTTAGCCGCTCTGCCTCCCCTAAGCTTCCATATTCGGCCACTCCAAGCCTCCCGCCCGATTGGGACTCTTGAGGATGGAAAAAGTAGAAGAAAAACTGGGAGAAAACGAAGAGAAAATCAAAGAAAACAAAGAAAAAGTGAAAAAAATTTGAGAGGTAAGTTCTTTTCCTACATAGATTGTCTTTTTTTTTTTTTCTTTTTTTGCTTCTTTTTCTTTTCTTTTCATTATCTTTTTCAGAGATCTGTGGGGAAGGAGAGTACTTGAGAGAGATTAGAGGGGTTTTTGAGGTTCCGATTGGGTTTTTTTCCTCAAATATATGGGATTTTGTCCGAGTTGTGGCTGTGTGAGTTGGTTCCTTGAGGTTTTGAGAGCTTAATCTTGGTAGAAGCATGATATTTTGTAGGGTTGGGATTTTTGATTGAAAAGATTCTTCTTTAGTTACAAATTTTTAATTTATAGGGCTCTGTTCCATTGTACAATTTTTTTAAAAAAATTATATAGGGATTTTGGGTATATCCGATCCAACCCGACCTGATCCGATCCGTTCTTAGAGCTCAACCCGACTAGACCCGACCCGAGATGGATACGGGACGGGTACGAGTATGGGTTATTTTGCTGGCGGGCGGATACGGGTATCGATCAACCGATCCTTATCCGATCCATTGCCACCTCTATGTCCCGTCTCTAGTATGCTTGGCAACAAGGAAGTCACCTAGTCCGATTGCTCTCTTGAACTTGCTGTCCTGTCTGTAATTTTAGTAGCAAATATCTCTACTTCTATATCACTGTCATATAATTCTACCTTCATTCTGAACTTTTATAGTTGCTTATTCTTTGTTTCTTTTCCTTGCGATTGCTCACTGCCTTTATTGTGCTTACCCTTTGTGTTATCTCATTTAACATTCAGTCTTCACTTATTATACTCTAGTATTCTGCTGTTAACTCTGCTTGGCTGCCTTTGACATGACATTTTGACACAAAAATTACTTAATGATCCAAAAAATGTGGGTGGTGGGGTGGCTGGTGAGCGTTTGACGATGGAACACTTGATTCCTTTTTATGAGAAAAAATTAAGCACATAAATTAACTAAACAACTGAATTATAAAATCAAATAAGACTAATTCGGAAAAATATAGAAGCCAGGGAGTACAAGGCATGTGCCATGAGTTAGAACAACTTGCAAAAACTTGTAGATATTTTAATCAATCTGCCAATAGATTGTAAAGTAACAAGTTGCAGTATAGAAGATCTTGCTGATTATATGCTTCACTTGCAAGAATTTGCAACCAGTAACAGTTCTTATATGTTCATAACTTCAAAGAAATCAAGATTTGGGCAGAATAATTTACATCATCAAATACTCATTTGTGCATGAAGTGGAGGAAGCAAAACACAGAAGATCCTCAACCATAATTTTCCATAACTATGAATATCAGTAGGAAGGTACCAAAATTCTAATCATATAATCCAAAACTTTCTATCTTGCAACCAACATGAGATTTTTAGAAGATCAAGCCAACTCCACCAAAATCCAATGGCAATGGCCTTTTGCTGGTTTATGCTTCTTTCCAGCTGTCTTTGAGATCCGGTTGGAATGTGACTGTGACCTGTTTTCTGGCATTTCCTTTGTCGGGTATATAAAATGTTTATTCTTCACATAAGTCATCTACCATCTAAAATCTGATTTCTTATTTAGTTGGCATGCAATGTTGTTAATGATATCTTTTGCAAGTTGATTTAATCTGAATGCTATGAAGATAGGCAGTGGCAGATTGATGGTAAAGAAACTCTGTAAAGCAGCTCGGCAGGACATATTTTCTCGTCCATGACTCTGCTTTCTAATGAGGATTCCGTTTAAAGTTTCAGTTCATCCACCAAGTCTGAATTTAGGCTGTTCGATCTCTCTGTTAAAGGTTGTGGCATTCTATCTGATCCTGGGACCTTGAAGGATTCACAATCTTAAACTGTCAATGAACCCGGGACTATGATGACCTTTCTGACCTTTTACCTTATAAGAAAAGCTGTCCTTCAGAATCAGCAAAGCAAAACTTATATGGGCACCAATATTTAATGACAACATTAACTCAGCAAGTGTGTGGTTATAGAGGAGGAACCGTGTGTCGATTCCCATCCCTCAGCGAGTAGGTAGTTCACACTGGAGCCTTGGCAATGGACACCGCATAGCTGTCTTAGAGGACCACAATCAAATTAATGTCATCACAGTAGGAGGCCGGCAGAACATTGTAGAGAAACCTATCTGACTCCAGGGGTGGCAGGGCTATCATTCAAGACAGATGACCCCGATATGACCTTCCGCTATCGTTGTCATCCAAGCCTGAGCCTAAATAGGGTGCTCGTCCGGTGACGACTGATCGAGATTCCATTACAGGGAAGTGAAGTTGAATTCCTACTGTAGCAACTGAAGCTTTAAATATATTGAGCAAGAGACTTCCAGCTGTTGAAGGGGAAGCTCCATAATTTACTGCTGGGCCTCGCAAATAAGGGAAACTCATGAATGCACTGCTACTGTAAAAGTATCCTGAGTTCCCTAAATTGGAGTTTGTATCATGATGTGTACTTGTGGTCACACATGTTGGTCTCGCAAAATGTGTGAAGGACTCCAAATAGGACATAGTTGAGGCAAAGATGTGTCACAGGCGGCCATGATCATAGCGATGTGTGGCTGGATGCAGATTTAAAGAGACGTAGGAAGATGAAGGCTTGATGCAACAAGACCTAGTAGGCTGTTATCAGTGAAGAAATGGACCAGCTACTAGGATGGTCACATAAACTACCGACTTTTCCATGTTTAGCTATTAAACCTCCAGGACTGAGGCAGTGTAGGGTGGGCATTCTGAAATGTCTGGACACATGGACAGGCCTTGTGTATGAATGTTTGCTATTGATGAGTTTATTATTTGGACAGTGATATCCAGAGGGTTTATAAATGCACATCGTTTTTATTAGATGTGTATGTATTAATTACCTTGGACAATTTTTTTTGGTAAAATTACCTTGGACAGTTTGCAGCACAAATGGATAATGGAATATCACATAACATGGAGCTCCTGTGTCAGCTTCACTTGCTTAGGTTGAGCACAGAACAACCTGAGTGTTACTGCTTACTAGCGTAGGTATAACTCAACGCACTTGATGCTTTCATTTTGGATGGTTGTTCTGCTCAGGGTTATAAAGATCGGATCGGAGTCCAATCCGATCAAGGGTTCGGGTCACTCCGTCGGAGGTCTGATTATCAAGTCAACCAGTCAGAAGTTAGAACAAGTTAAAATTATTTAAAAATAGATATAATATCAAAAAATATGAATGATTGATATTAAATCATATAGGCCTATATTTTAAGTACTCTATAATTATAGCTTAAATAGAAAATATTCATGACTCATCCCTATTTCTAAATAATTATTTAAATATAATATATAAAAAGATGCAGAACATATTGGTATTTTAGTAAATTATAAAATATAAAAATAAAATGGAGGCTATTGATTGAGAACATGAAGTGGGTGGGGGGTTATACTTGACAGAAAGTTTGGGTAATTGATCCAGGAGCACCTTTGCTTCAGTGGAATACAGACCGTATGATTGCCAACTCAACATAAAAAGAAGAAATAATAAATTGATCTTTTTGGGTAAATCGGACAAAATTAACCTATCTGAGTATTAATATATCCGTGAGAATCAATAAATAAAATATTAACCAATTGGACAAAAGATTCATCAAAAAATCATGTAGCAAGGATCGAATAAGTTGTCTATATAAGATACCATCCAATCAGCTATATTATTTGAGTGTAAAAATTGTTCTTTCATAAGATAATATGTTGGGTCAGCCAAGATTTCAAAATCGAAAAATATGTATTGTACCTGTGCATGGTATATACGTGTGTGTTTATGTATATAATATTCTTGATTGCCTCGTAGGAAGCATCTGCCAACTTTATAAACCATGTTGACTGGGAGCAATTATATGGAGCTATATTCGCATCCTGGAGTCTCTGTTTTGAGATTTATTATTCATTAATTATTAATTCAAAGAGAGTTTTGGAATTGAAAACTACTTTCTTTACCTACATTTTATTTGTTTATTTTACTTCAACTTCTAGGAGTGAGACATATTCATAAATGCGCACACACCACGCCATTAGGATGGTGGTGTAATTATTTCATTCTCATTAAACAAATGTAAGCTTGCCCAGTTAGGAAGATATCACTGATCCCACCTATATATTTTCTTAATGTGATGAAGTCTACCAAACGATAGCCAATTAGCCACGCCGGAGAAGTTCTAATCTTTTTGGATGGAGTTGTAATGTACAAAATTGAACAATTAAGTTTTTTTAAGTACATCATCAAATTAAAAGATGAGGCTGGCCATAAAATTTAAACAATGATAAACTAGATCAAAATCTCTATTTTATGTTTCAAATTAAAAGTGACTCTCCACTTAAATTTAAATCAAAAGTAGCTCCTTATTTCAAACATAAATTAAAAGCAACTCCTCATTTTTAGTTGAAATAACCATTATACCCTTATACTCTCATACGATTATACAATAAGACATTATTGTTTTACAATAACACAATACTGATTTATAATAAGATAATATTGTTTTCTAATATCAGAGTGTTGTTTTATAATATATAATGCAGTACTGATTTATAATAAGGTAGTACTGTTTTTTAATATCATAGTGTTGTTTTATAATACGGTAGTACTGTTTTATAATAAGACAGTACTGTTTTATAATAGTATTATATTACAATAAAGCAGTACTGTTTTATAATAAGTCAGTACTGTATTATAATAAAAAAGTACTGTTTTATAATATCTTTACACCATAATAAGGTAGTACTGTTTTACAATAAGGCAGTATTATATTACAATAAGACAGTACTGTTTTCTAATATCGTAGTATTGTTTTAGTGTTGGTTTATAACTGCAGAGATAATTTGATCATTTATGTCAATTGGGGAGCTGCTTTTAAGTGAAACTTAATTGGAGAGCTATTTTTAAGTTAAATTCAAACGAAAATTTTTATTAGTTACTTTTTAAACAATTAGATGGGGCTTATATGCTTTAAAACGCTTGCAACAAAAAATTTGAGATTGTTCTGAAATACCTTGCTAGTCCGTCATCTCAAGAAAATCACTGCCATTTTGCATAAGTGATGCGGTTAACTTGGGATGATTCAACAAAACCATGCATTAATTAGCGATGCATTATGGTTGTCTTTGTTATTTACAACGTTTCAGATAATGTATATTAAATCCATTGGTGCAAACTTTTTATCTTGTAACCTTCATATCTAAATCTACAAGTACATAATCTTGACTCCTCCTTTTCCGCTCTGCATATATTAGTTTTAACTCTATTTTTATCCTTCTTGTTTCTTTAAAATATGATATAGGAGATGATTTTTGGAACTAGAAACAAATAGTACAGAGAAATGGTACACCACGGAAAGCTAAGCAAGGCAATAAGAAAAGAACTGGCACCTAAACATAGAAATACGGTGCTGCAACCTTTGTTCTATTTCCTTGGAAGTGATGGCGATAAGGTCCCCAGCGTGTGGGGCTACTGCGAAATTTGAATAGCTCTTTGTTCAGAGATCAAGACTTTTAGGCGAGGAGGAAGAAATAGAGCACACGCTGTTGTGTAGGCCCGTGGGGAGGCCGTCAATTAAGGCGAACTCTAAGCCACCATGGCTAGATTTTTCTGAGAGAGTAGCGGGTAGAGTGGATACATCCATTGTGACAAGGACCACCGTGATTGAGGAATCTCAAGTCATTTTTTCTAAAAGAAATTGACATGGCCGAATCCCAGCATTGAAAGAAGAGTACTGTTCTTAGAACTGGTGGATTATTAATTATGCTCATAATTTCATCATACATGTTCTTGGTACGTTAGCTTGATTTTGAGTAAAGCAACAACGATGAAAATTATCCTGGAATTAAAGGACATCATCTCATGGGAGTTGCCAGCCCCATGGATAAGTGAAATGACATCAATACATGGGTGAGTTACTAGTGAGAAATCTTGTATAAGAGGGCTCCAGATGACATGGCATGTTTGTTTATATACACCAAAAAATTGTATCATTATGTCTACCATAAAGCCATAAGTCCCATTTGTTGCTCTTGTCATTGTATGATGGTGACTCTACTACTTTAGTCTTTATCAGGATGGTAGCCACTGTGAGCATTTTAATGATGATGCTCATTAATTGATGCCATTGCCGTGACTTAGTTTTATTCTACTACTACTTTCGGTTAACAGTGACGATTGGATTGGATCAGATTAGATAATAACCGGATAGATACAAAATTGATTAAAAAAAAATTATCAATCCAAATTTAATTATTATTAAATAGATTGAAAATTCAGATTTAAATCTGATTGTTTCATTAAATAGATAATCTAATTTGATCTTATAATAGATTGAATTAAGTAAATAAATTAAATGATTAAGCATTACTACTTTTACTTTCAGTTGCTTGTTTGATGGAGAGAGGGATAAAATTGACGTAATTCATATGACCGATCGGCTGGATTTGTTGATTGGCTTAAGCTAATCTCTTGTGACCGTTGGTGGTGTGCCGGCATGTATTTTGCCAATGTGTTCCAATATTTTTTGTAACTGACTCATCAAATTTGCCTATTGGTAAATATCTACTTACACAAGGATGGTAAACGTGTTTGATAAAATAAACCAATTAAATATATATTCCATTTCCAGTGTGATATTAGCATCTTGAAGTACTTCATCTTACCTTAATCTACAAGCACCATCCCATTTGCAAGGATTATATTTGCGGATAAAGTGTGATCTCCCGCAGTTTGAGAACATCTAACAAGTAGCTGTCAACCTATTATCAATTGCGGAAGTCTCAGGCAACTGTAGTAAGGGACGACTTGAAGAATAGTTAAAAAGACCTCTCCTCATTGGTGATGCCTATGAGCTGACGAAATCAAGGAGCTACTTCCAAATTTTTGGACCTCACAAGAGCCTAAAAGAACAGGGAAGAATGCAAGGTGCATCGTGTTCATCTCTGAATCACAGATTATTAGGGAAAGAGTCAAGTAGAACAAAGCCAGTGAAATGCCTTCCGTGCCTGTGAAATCTAGCCTCGACTTTTCTTTCTGGCTGCTTTTCTTTGTTTCATATAGTTGATTCAAAGCTTCCTCATTCACTAGCATTGCATCCAACCACATCTAAATCTTAAAGCATGATATTACAGGATTCACAACTTACTTTGCCTCAGTCCAAAAAAAAAAGGAAAAACTTCCTTTGCCTTGCAAATGCTTAATTCTTAGTTGAATCAAGGTGACCTCAACTTTGAACCAAACATAATTCTGCAACTCAAACTTTCTGAAGACTCCAAGTATGGTATTAAACCAATTATAATGAGATATTTAATATCTAGACAAGCATATGGTGTTAAACCAATTACAATTAGATATTTAATATCTATGCAAGCTTATGGAAGCCAATGCATCTGCGTATTGTGCTTCACATTTTACTGACCAAAACACAAGAAGACACAGGTTACAGCCACACATCCTTATTCAAATAACATTACAAAGTTACTTCTTTGTAGCACACAAATCACATCCTCAAGCAACTTCCAACACTCAAAACGGATCGACAAGTTTTGTTGCATTCATCGATGCGCTACCGTGGTTCGACAGTAGTGAGTGTGACATCATTTATGGAATGAGTTTTGTTGAAGTCGAATACATAAGTGGCGACAGCTCCAATTCTGGTGTCTTCCATGATCGTGCATAGGATGGGGCTCTGATGGTGGACACAATGGCGTTTGATCGCTTCTCAGCATGAGAACAACTGACGACATGGTTGGTCTGTCCTCTGGATTCTCCTGAACGCACAGCAAACCAACACGGTAGCATTGCCGAGCTTCGTTCATCGGATATGAGTCCCCGAGCAATGGATCCATGAAGTCAGTTACTCTGTCCTCATTCCATAGTTGCCATGCCTAACACAATTCATTTCAGAGTACTCAGCCATCTGATATGTATGTATCTATGTATGTTTGTGTGAATAAAAGGTCAGAAATTAGATGGTAGTAAAGGACTCAAAAGAGATTACATGTTTAACAAGGGAATCCCCGTGTTGCTTAAGATAAGATGCTCCATTCCTTTCTCCACTTAAAATCTCAAGTAGAAGAACTCCAAAGCTGAACACATCAGACTTTACAGAGAAAATACCCTCAATGGCATACTCTGGAGCCATGTATCCACTGTTCATAGCAAAGACAGCAAAATGAGCGCATGGACAGAATTTAAAGCTATCTATGTTTTCATCAATAAATAAATAAATAAATAAATCAAGCTATCTATGTTTACCAAGGATTTCCCCCCTTGCTCTGAAATATGACAATAAAAGTACATAAACAAAATATGTGCAAGTTAATATACACACTTCAGTCGAAATTTAGTGAACCAAGGCAATAAGCAATGAAGAACAAAATCAGAAGTATTCAACTTGCTGCTTATTTAATTTAAGATAACAGCTTGCTTATTTGCTACTTCAAAAAAAAGTTATGACTTGCTTACAATGTCCCGACAACTTTGCCAGTATTAACTTCATTTTCTTCTCCTTCAAAAATCTTTGCCATGCCAAAGTCTGATATTTTTGGGTTCATTTTATTGTCCAACAACACATTACTGGCTTTGAGGTCCCTGTGAATGACTTTGAGCAAAGAGTCCTCATGAAGGTAAGAAGACCCCGGGCAATTCCTACTATAATTTGGCGGCGTTTCTCCCAGTCCAACTGACGCCTCTTGTTTGGATCTGGTACACAAACTTAAATCAAATAAATAGAAGTCCCAGAAGATTAATTTAGAAACCGTATCTGCAAGGTTTCATAAAGACTTGTTCATCTAATTTCTACTGACCAAACAGAAAGGCATCAAGACTTCTGTTAGGCAGGTATTCATAGATGAGCAACTTCTCTTCTTTCCCAGCACAGAAACCCAACAACCTCACAAGATTCCTGTGCTGAAGCTTTGCAATCAGCTCCACCTCATTGCTAAACTCCACAGCACCTTGCCTGGATTTGGCTGAAAGCCTCTTTATCGCAACCTCGGTTCCACCGCAAAGCACACCCTGAAAGAATTCTGATGAACTATAAGTCAAAGAAGAACTGTGCTTAGCCTACTGAGAAGTGTGAACTGAAATGAGCCCCGAGAAAATAGAAGTGCCATTACTTATACACGGGCCAAATCCACCTTCCCAAGTTTATTTCTTTAGAGAAGTTATTTGTAGCTACTTGAATCGCAGACAGATCCATCAAATGCAATTCCGAGCTTGATAGAGATCTGAGATTCTCTATTTGGCCTCTTCTGATAGCTGAAAAGATAAAGGCAGAGTTTTGATCACTAGTCATATGTCTAAAATCACTCCGTGAGATATTAGAATCATCGTACCATTGCGTTTTCTCCACCTCCAGCAGTATATACAGTAGAGAGAAGTGCCAACAATAACCACTGCCAGAATTGAAATTATGATGGGCATTGCACCAGAACTTGATTTCTTTACATTTCCTGCTGCTCAAATCAAATACTTTCATGACTAAATAAAAGCGAACATGGTTCCCAAAAGTCAGCATCAGAATTTTGAATTTAACCATCCATATCATCTAGCATTTGCTCATAGAAAACTTCTTCTGAGGCTAATAATGCAGTAGATATTATTTATGAAGAAAAATTTGTGCTGTCAATTGATTCAAGTGTATAACTCAAAAAAGAATGAATCTGAAACGAAATTCTAAGAAAATCAGAAAATAACCTCCATCATTCGCAGCTGTTGTTTGAGGTGCATCCATCAGGCGACGCCGGTAATTGGCCATTTTCAAGGGTTCTGACACCACCTCTATTGGTTTCATGGAATTGGTTTCTTCATGGTGGTTGGTTAAGCTGAATCCATCCGTAGCTGCGACCTCGAGGATGTTCTGATGGGAGTAGTGCAATTGGCAGTGGTCGATCCAAATAGCAGCATGTCGCGATGAAGCACAACTTTGAAAGAGATTGTCAGCTGCGAAATGGATGCAAATCTCGCAGTCGTCATGGGAGAGATCACTTGGGCACAGGAAAGAACCATAAATGGTTTCAGGACTCTCTCCAATGGTCTGGTTACCAGAATTAGAACACAAAGCCTTGGATCTCAGGGAGGAGAAGAGGACCTCAAGACTTGTCTGAATTGTGTCATTATCTCTGGCAAATGAATCACTGGAGCAATTAAGTTTGATGGGTTTGAAGATGAGAGTCTCAGCAGTTGCACCAATGGAGGTTGGAAGAAAAGCTGGACGGTAGCAAGAAAGATGAGGAAGCTGAAAGCTTCTCTTTCGTGGCAAAAGATAAGCATCATTTCTCTAGCACCTAGTGGTTGATCCGTTTCTCTAGTAGAGTGGGGAGAGAAGAAGAGTGGAAGATAATGGGAAATAGAAGATGTGCTAGCTGTTGTTAGTTTTCTCCTCCTCCTCTCGAGTATTCCAACGTGGACTAATGAAGGGTCCAAAGAAAGGGTCGGTGACTCCTACGGCCAAGGGGTTGAAATGGGGATAAAAGACACATTAGCCGCCTATCAACAGCTCAATCATGGGAGCAGATCTGCTGCAAAATTTTTGGAAATATAGTTCACCAGTCACCGCTTCTATTTAACGGTTCTTAAGTAACTATCTGTCCGGTATTGATAGGGCGAAGATGATGTTTGCTGTTGCTGTTTTAACACCAATCTTCTAGTAAGACCCGAAGGCAAATAGGATCACGGGAGGAGATACGCTGTGGGTTTTTGAATGATCGGATCACAACCTAGCAGTTCCACGAGACAGCGGAAAGGAAGCATTGGAGCCCAAATAAACGTTTTCATTTTTTTTTTTGGGGCATGCGAATAGCGTGCGATGACCGAAAAGGCTCTTGTTGTCCTTTTGGTTTATTCTTTTTTCTAAAAAAATTTCTTTTAGTTTTTTTTTGGTTGGTTTGTGGGGGTGGGGTTGGGGGTGTGGTGGAAGATTGGAGGGTTCCAGTAGTCAAAATTATTCTAGAAGTAAAATGATTGGTTTGATGGTTTAAATAATAAATTAACTCCCTCACTTGTTTCGATTTAAAAACTAGAATAACTTAATAAAGAAATAAGCTTGCCGCCGGTTTAATAGACCTGTGAAGTAGATCTCTCTTTTAGTCTCAGTTTTATTGGTGGTTAAACAAGTGATATGTTTAGAATTGCTAATTTGGTTTGAGATACATGCGCATCTTATTTCTTCTTAACCTGGTCCAGCTAATAAATTAGGAGATAAAAATGGATGACCACGGATTCCTTTGAATGGATAAGAGTGAGAGACTAAAGCGTCATCTTTCCAATAGATGTCATGTGACTGTGAGTTCTACTAAAACAAATGTCCCTAAAACGTAATTCTTTGAGAACAGGTTTCATGTAAAATGGGAGATTTTAAATATAAATTTATTCTTAGATGTTATCACTTATCAATTTTGATAAAAATAAAATAACCAATAACTATTTTATAAACTATTTAAATTTCAAATTTTAAAAGATATATCAACCAAATAGCCTCTCAATGCCTTGCTTTCTCCTGGGCAAAGCTAGGTTTAAGTTGCCCCATAATCTGGAGATGGTTTTATGAGGATGCACAGAAAGGTTGAGATGGGCCTAGAAAGAACTCTAGCTCGGCCCATGTTGTTACATACTTGGTCCAGGTGCGGCGTAGTCTGCATATGGCTCTTAAGTCGGTCCAATGAGATATGTGAGACCACCTCATGCTGAAATAGGGTTGGGCCAAGTTAGACTTGGGATTTCATTTTCTGATAACAAACCAAAGATTTATGCGAATCTTGTCATCCATATCTTACGATCATTACTATCTTCTCATCCATATCTTACAATCATTACCATGTAATACCAAAATTGTTATGGATAATTTATGTCTATCATGTAACTAATACGTGAATACTATAAAACTACGGGCTGCATTATGGTGGACAATTGTGGTAAACATCATAACTCAATTTCAGCCCAACTCAAACTGTAAAAAAGTTGTGTACAGATCCATCTTGACGCATCAAAATATTGCCCCAGCTATAACCAAAAAGAAAATATTGCCAAAACCACTTAGAATATGACTTGGATTAAGAAGGCTGTTGGCTAGCCAACCCAATCCAATGTGCACCTCTATTGTAGTCTTCCTTGTCCACCAGCAGATAGAATTTTTGTTGCTTTGCATGAACGCTTTGTCACTTTGTGGAAATGTTTAGCCGAAGAGAGAGTAAAGATTTTTAAAGCGGTTGATAATGGCATTGACAAGTTGCTGACGGTGCGGACCATCTCTTGGTTGCAACTGTAATAAAGTCTTTGTGGAAGAACTCGTTCATTGGCTACGTCTTAGAAATTTCCCCAGAAGCGTCAAAGATGGATGGATCGGTTGGACGAAGACGCGACTGAAAGTCATTAGGAGAAACAGATGGGACATGGTGGTCGTCATTGGCAGCCTAAAAGCGTGAGAATTTTCGGAGCAGAAGAGACCTCAGCACTTGGAATCATTCAAAAGAACAAGGTACTTGTTATATAATGGTAGTCGTCAGCTTCAAACAAGCTTACACAATGGACTATTCCTGCTCGTTATTGACCTTTATCATGGTTTTTATGGCCGTCATGTAGCCAAATCTGCTTGGATCATTCACGTATATCTTGCGCCATCTGATAAAAATTTTTACATCATTCATTATTAAAAAGGAGCACTGTTATCCAAGCTTGATTTGAAAACTTTAGAGGGAAAAATTTATTTACAATTTTTTTTTGGTTTGAATAAAAAAATTATTTTTTTAAATTGATTTAATAAACTTTATTGGATGGTACAAGATACACGTGGTAGAACGATTCTACCTAATAATTACTCCTAGAACAAAAGAGCAACTAAAAGAATGACCATTTATATATAATAGAGAAGTAGGTAGGTGGATCAATTGCAAATGAGACATATGCCAAGAAGACCTTATCACGCCCTGGACCCAGCATCCGAGTCAGGCATGCGATAGCTACTTACTCTTTAGAACAAGATCCCAAAGAGTATGCAATATTTTAAAATTTGTTACAACCTCAAGATCTCGTAAATACTATTGCTCTTAATTTATAATAAATATTTCGCTAACAAATATTAAACGTTATACAATTTATAAAACTTGGTTTACTGACCGATATTGATGGTGCTCTATCTAATCGATTATTTGAAATCATGATTCTAATCTTAGCTAAGTACAAGCATCTTATAACTCTGAAAAAGAAGAGGAAAGGGGTGGTGTTGGGAAAAATGCCTCGAATTCGATCTATAGGAGCGAAAACCCAAATGCGGAGAGTCCAGCTCGAAGAGCTCGTCGTGAGGAGCTCGAAAATATGGAGCGCTGGGGCATGTAATATGTGGACCAGCAGGGCCCATAGCATGCAGGCCAGAAGGTAGTTAGGGGCAGCCCAGCAGCCAGCACGGGCCAGCCACGCACGAGCACAGCTCGTAGCATGCGGACGTGCTTTCTGACACGTGTAGGCCTGCCGCAGGCGAGGCTCAGGCCCAGGCGGACGCGCACAGGCGCAGCTCACGAGACCTCTTCATGCGGTCCACACATGGTGCGTGGGCTGGCAGCATTTCACACTGCGTTTCATGTGGTGCATGATAGATCGACGGGCATTTCGGATTGGTTTCTCACAGCTCACAGCAAATCTCGTGGATCGGGTGGCTTGTTGCGCGATCCGATGGCTCGCTGAGCATTGTAGGATTGATCTGATGGCCCAAATGGCTTGTAGGTGTGATCTGAGTGGACTGGTGCTCAATCAAATGGCTGGCAACACACGCGGGAGTGATCGAATGGGCCAGAGATTGGTGAGACTCCAATCAGGAGTCTTTCTTCGACTCAGTGTGGGTTTTAGGGCTTTAAATAGCCCTATGGACGAACAGAACTGGGGGGTCGTGGCAGAGAGCTACGAGAGATGAAGGCATTAGCCGTGGGAGGCTCAAGCAGCAATCAAGAGGAGTTCGGCAGGTACCGAGTGTGCACAGCAGGCAGAGCAGATACTGCAAAGCACCGATAGGAGATTGAGGGCAGAGTAGAGCATCGGACAGAGTAGCTATAGAGAGATATGATGTAGCGGTTCGCTCCATAAGAAGTGTTCAAAAGCGAGGATCCTAGTATTGGCAGGCCTGTGAGAGGATCTCCTTGGGGGATTTATGAGAGCTTTTGTGAGAATAGCTTTTAGTTGAGAGAGGTATGTATATAAGAGTTGAGATTGGGTGTTCTCCTCTTGTATTGTTTCTTTTCATAGTAAAGCTTGCATGCTCTATGAAAATAGTACTCCACATACTTGATTGTGTGTTTCTGTTTTTTTATTCTTCTTTCTTCCTACCGTAATGGATAGTACCGGATCTGCAATAAGTGGTATTAGAGCAAGTGATATCACAATAATTGGTATCAGAGCCGGGTTGGTACCAGATGCAGGTTGCGGCAGTGGTGATCAAGATTGAAGATGGAGAAGACAGGCGCAATCAAGATGGTGATCAATCATGAAGGCTTGATCGATACTCTTTTGTGCAAGGAGGAGCTATTATATGAAGGATGCCAGCGGAAGCCTAGTGCGAGGTAGAGCTCCAGATGGAGATGGATCGAATACGAGACAGGAGACTCAGGAGGATGATAAGTAATGTTGATCGTTGTCGTAGGTAGTCAAAAATAAAATCTAACTCAAACTATATAGATAGGATGAGTCGGGGTAGAATCCATAGGGATTAATGGGGTTATGTTCACGTTGTATTAGGATTTTGTTAGAGTTTTAATTAAATTGCAAAACTAAAAATATGCAGAGTGGGAATATGATTGAAATTAGAAATAAGAGTTAAATTAAAACTAGTAAGCAAGAGATTAAGATGTCTCAAGACTTCGATTCAATTTTTAGTATAATAGAAAATATTTCTTCAATATGCAATTAAATTATGATTAATCTCCGAGCATAACCTCTCCTGGGTACGGATCGTAGTATCTTGATCCTTCCCTACGTAGCCATAGGTTATCCAAAATCTCAAATTATAAAAATAAATAATCTATAATCAGATTCCGAGCATAGTCTATCTCACTGAGCACGAATCGTATCCTTAGATCACGATTCGTCTCTATGTAGTTATAGGCTATTCAAAAATCTAAATTATATTTTAAATAAGAAGCACAATACTTGAAGTAATGAAAAAAAAATTTATTCATGAAAAAAATTATTAAAATCAAATTTTAATTGTATAAAAAATTATAAAATATAAATACTAAAAACTTCATCTACTTTCCGAGAATGAAGATCTTTAACCGTGCTTGATCCTTTTTCTACTCCATGCAAAGGTTTTTGAAGGTTTCCCCGGATTCTAGGATCCTTCGGATTTAGTCGATGATTTTTAGATAGAGATATTGGGTTTTTTTTATAGAAGTTAGGAAGGAGGATGTTTTCTTGATTTTTAGA
>KE505861.1:107065-119959 GCA_000441515.1 Elaeis oleifera
TTTTATATCATGGCATGGAGGAGAGAGAGTGGGATCCACGCCCCATCTCTTTTTGGCTAGAGATCCTTTTGTGGGGCACCAATATTCTCATGATGCTTCTTGTACATGCTTAAAGGGGCTGATTAATTACTATTTATATCCGATTTTATTTAGCATAAATTAGATTGAAAAGATAGAGGATTCTTATGAGATAAGAATCTACTTTTTTAAGATAATTGGATTCTTCATATGTGTCAGGGCAGTGTCTATATATAAAAGGTGGTCTCTAGGGTTTTATGGAATGAATTTTTATTAACAAACTCTCCCTCTCTCCATCTCCACGCCTCCTCTCATCATTTCTTCCTTTCCACGTCCAAAAATTGGGTGCTTTCTCTTCCACATGTCAAGAAGAAGTATTGGTGACTTAAAGATCAAGAATCGAGGAGAAGAAAAGAAGGCTACAGATCAAGGAGTTGATCTCGCAGTTAAGATCAAGGAGGTTCTTTTGAGAAAAAGAATCTTCTACAAGAAGAAAGAAGTTCGAGATAGATCCCGATGGATATCCGTAGAGGCTGGACACATATACGGCTCAACCTTCTACGAATCCGAGATCATCAGAAGTGGTGAATATCTACCCACGTCAAGGTAATGAGATCAGATCTCATAAATTTTTCTAAATTCAAATTGATGATATATGCTTTCTTCTGAGCTTGGATAGATTTAGATTTGATCTCTAGCATGTGGAGTTAAAAGGTTTAACTCATTTTGTTTCCACTGCCTGTTTCAAAGTTTTAAAATCTACACATGCTGTCTATTTGATTTTCTAACAGCTTATTCAGTTGGTACAAGTATATTTAACTTATTTTCCATTCAACTAATATTACAGAAACTGATCCATTGTACTGGCCTTCCCCAGATGTCATTACATGCATAAATTATTAATTGGTAGAATGTAAACAAACCTGGCCATCCGAGATCTAGGACTTTGCTTCTTCTTCTTGTGAATTCTTATCTCTCCTAATGAACTGGGGAAGGGCCTTCTTTCTCCTCATTCATTCAGCAAAAAAAAAAAAGACTAGGACTGTGGTTCCCATGGATTGCAAAATTTGATAAGGCATGGTGGCCAACGCAAGCTAATTACAACAATGTGCAGAGTATATCTGCTAATATGATTTTTCTTCTTACAATGCAAAAGCCATGTCTAAATATAGTAGGTGTTGCTATTCGATTTGATTGAGATCAGAGAGAATGCGATTGAGTCTCACGCAAGGATGATAGCGCTGGAGTGACCTGCAAAATAAGTTCAAACCGAAGATTTTGCTCCGACGAGAATCTTCCGATGCTCAAATCAGATTCAGAGAACAAGAAGAACAGCAACGAGTTCTCTAAGAGAGATTGATTGACTTATCTAGTCCTCGGAGCTTTAGTTGCTTATATAGAAGACCGTCGAATAACTGGTCGAACAGTTGTGAGATCATGCGATCCCGAAATTGTAGGATCATTGAACATACCATTACGGATGAGATATTTCAGCCTTCAATTATTCTCACAAGATTAGGAGAGTTGGTTACACCTGAGTCTATCCACTTGGGATGGACAGTTATCGCGCACATCATCACATAAGCCGGCTGTGATAGTTGGGATAGCCCACGCGCTAAAGTATTAGCTTGCCGAGGCAACAGAGAGTGCCGGACAGACCATACAACAGACCAGACGCAAGCTGCTTTACACTATATATGCTCTGCTCTTAAGCAAGTGGTCTCGGTGATAGCTTGAAACCTGAGGTGTCCAATGATTGTCACATTGATCCGAGGTACTCACGATAACTACTGTAACAATAGAAGATAGTGATTAGGCTAAATTGGTGAAGACATTCTCTTGATTCTTCTTTTCTCTTTTGGTCCATCCTCTGTAATTTCAAAATAATCAAAAATTCTCAAAGATCCGAAATAGACTTACAAAGTTATCCGAATGTTCAAGTGGATGATGAGCCTTTGTAACCTCTGTTATACATATATTTACTCTTTCCGACAGAGGACAGGTGGCTGCTTTCCCAACCTCCTTCAACCATCAGAGAGAGAGAGAGAAAATTTCATCTTATGGTCGTCTTTCGATGGGCTACCGTGCTGTTACATTGCTGAGCGTCACCTCATTAATAGAATGACTTTTTGTTGATCGGCCTTCTGTACTCGTGGATGAGGCATCTGGCACTGGAGCCTGGCGTCTCACATAAGTTGGTGGCTGTGTAGGCTCTGGAAGCACCATTTGCTCACTTCGCAACATTGTAACAACCAATGACATGGTAGGCCTTTGCTCAACATTCTCTTGGACGCAGAGTAGCGCTACACGGACGCATCTCGATGCTTCATTTGGTGAATATGAGTCTCTAAGCAATGGATCTATCAACTCCAATCCCCTCTCCTGGTTCCACAGCTCCCAGGCCTGTTAATTACCAGTGCAATTCAGAATAAGCTCCCCTTTTAACATGTATAAAATGAGAAGTAGGAACTTATGAAGTCGTCTGAAAAAAATTGTCAAGAACTTACTGATCTTAGAAGTGTCCGACCGTGCTGCTGATAATGATCACTGTTCTTTTGCCCGCTTAAAATCTCTAGCAGGAGAACTCCAAAGCTGAACACATCCGACTTCACCGAGAAGATACCTTCTATAGCATACTCTGGGGCTATGTATCCACTATTGTGCATCAAAGCAAGGGAAGGGAATGAGAAGCAATTAAAGGATTTGTAAAATTTTGTTTCTTTTACATCATGTGAAAGTTTACTTACTAAGTTCCAACAATCCTATTGGTATTAGCTTCACCGAGTTCTCCTTCGAAGATCTTTGCCATGCCAAAATCTGATATCTTTGGGTTCATATCGCTGTCCAGCAACACATTGCCAGCTTTGAGGTCTCTGTGAATGACTTTGAGCAAGGAGTCCTCATGCAGATAGAGAAGGCCTCGTGCAATGCCTGCAATGATGTCCAGGCGTCTCCTCCAATCCAGCAGAGAGCGCCTTTCCGAGTCTGGTGAAAAACACTATATATCGGACCATTAGATCATTAAGATGGTGGATTTTGAATTGCTGACCAAAGACTGGTTTGCAATATGTTGACACACCATATAGGAAAGCATCAAGGCTTTTATTTGCCAGGTATTCATAGACGAGCAACCTTTCTTCGTTCTGAATGCAGCAACCCAGCATCCTGACCAGATTCCTGTGCTGAAGTTTAGCAATTAATCTCATCTCGTTCTTGAATTCAGTGGTACCCTGATGGGATCTAGTTGAGAGCCTTTTGACTGCAATTTCTTCCCATTGGGAAGTATGCCCTGAAAGATATTCCAACAAAAGTGGTTACTGAAATGAAGATGTCTTAGCCTGCTCCCGACGCAAGCAAGGTGCGGTATCATTACCCTGTAAACAGGTCCAAATCCACCTTGCCCGAGCTTGTTATCGTCTGAAAAGTTGCATGTAGCTGCTTGTATGATGCCCAGATCCATCAGGGGCAAGCCTCTGTTAGATGGAGAACTAACCTCTTTCAGCAGAGAATCTCTTCTATCTGAAAGAAATGAATGGAGAAAAGCATTAATCTTTAGTTTTATCATGATGTTGCTAATCAGCATATCTCATTCCTAAATCATCAATTGGGATCTCTACCGTAGCGTCTTCTTGACTTCCTCTTCCAGAGAAAGTAAAGTGAAGTGCACAGCAAAAAAATCCCTGCACTTGCAGCCACAGTCGCGATAACGACTCCCTTCTTTCTAGATTTCTTGCGTCCATTTACTGCAGAAGTCACCAAATTGCCAATCAATTATCATCAAGACAGTTACACTATTCTACGCCGGGTAAAATTTGCTCCCTTAAAAATTTCATGGATGCATATCTCCAAATATCTGTTTCCTTTCACCAAATTATCCCAGATGAAATCATAACTAACAGTTATTTCCAGTTTATGTATTAAATATCTAATTAACTTCAACAAACTGAAACTACTTTAATTAAGTAATTTCAAGCAATGCAAGAAGAACTCACCACCGCCGCCGCCCCGCCCCGCCCCCCCAACCAGTTGGAGACGGAGGTGCAAGATCTACGTCGAAGAAGGAGGTCGGCTCGTATCTTATCCAGCAACTAGGACTGAAGTAGCGCCACCCTTCCGACTCGACGCAACAAGCCCTGATGTCTTCTAAAATCGTTTTAAGCACCTCCCACACTCGGTGCTGTTGAGATCCATGGTGCACTCTGCGATTCCGAACAAACTAGCTGAGGGCGACGAATTTGATGCAAACATCAAGGGCCGCCTGTTGGGAGCCTCTTGCACCAGTTTGGAAACCATATCCACTGGTTCAGTTGAATTGGTTTTCGCACTGGTATCAGGGTTAGTCGAGAAGAAGCCCTCGGTATCTGCGATCCCAAAGAAGCTTACATTGGAGTAGCGCAATTGACAGTAGTCATACCAAATAATGCCTCGAGTCCTCGAACAAAGAAGCTGAATATCACTAGTAGCATTTCTTATGCAATTCTGACAGTCAGAAGCAGATAGATTTCCTTGGCAGAGGAAGAGACCATAGACGTGGTCAGGATCATCTCCAACCGTGTCATTATCCGATTCGGAAGACAAAGACTTGGAAATTAGTGATGAAAAGAGGTCACCAAGATTAATTTGGTAGGTGCTGTTCGCATTGTACATGTCACCGGTGCAATTGAAGCTCTCAATTTTATTATCTGGGTTGTCTGGTAACAGAAAGAAGGTAGGCTCATACCTCATCCAGCAACTAGGACTCAAATAACGCCAACCTTTTATATTAGCACAGCAAGCTTTGGTAGCAGCCAAGATTGTCGCCAAGCACTGCTCACATCCTTCACTGCTGAGATCGGACGTGCACTGTGCGATCCCGAACGCAGTTTTCGGACCCAGTGAAAAGGTTTCAAACTTCAAAGGCTGATAGGGAGCTTCTTGAACAATTTTGGACATCTTCTCCAAAGGTTCGGTTGAACCTTCCTTTGGGTGAGCAGGATTGGTGTAGTTGGATCCATTTGCATCGACGACTCCGAAGAAGTTGTCATCCGAGTAGCGCAGCATGCAGTAGTCATACCAGATGAGACCTTGACGTTTTTGGGAGCATTCCTGCGAGATACCGGAGATCGCTGTCTGGATGCACGCTTGGCAGGAATCATGAGACAGGTCTCCGAGGCAGAGGAAGAGTCCATATACAAGGTCAGGGTCTTCTCCTTCAGTATCATTGTCGGAATTGGAATTTGAAGACTTGGAGCTAAGAGAGGAGAAGAGGTTATTGAGATTGGTCTCGAATATGCTATTAGCTGCGTATGAATCAGCCGAGCAATTGGGTGCCACGAATGCACTGCTCTGAGCCTGGACACCACCAATGGAGGAATGGAATAGAAGAACATTAGATATTAGGAATAGGATCAGAGAGGAGGAGGATTCCCATGAAAGGTAGAAATCATGCTTCATCTCTTAAGCATGTATTGATCTTGTTTGCTAGCCTAGATGCAGTTGATGCTTCATCTCTTATATCATGTGTTTGCTCGTCATGTTAGTTGACGTACGTCTCGCTTTCTCTTTGCCTTTTGTTTGTGGGAATGTGGTATTCTAGCTTTCTACGCTAATAACTTCTCCAAATATCCAGCTTCAAAATAACTACAGATGTTCGTCTGGTTGACGGTCAATAATAAGGTACTGAATCGAGACTACGGAAAGAAATTGGATATGGCTACATATTAGAAATTTACTACCAACCTAATGATGGGTGGCCAGGTGGAGGAAGACACCTGAAAGCCATTTCAAACGCATGGTGGTGGTCATTTCGCTTGAGAGACGCAACAATTTTTTAAAGAAGCAACGTTTAAATCATTCGAAGAACGTGTCTGATGGAGCTGAGCTCATCTTACTGTTCTTTGATGGAGCTGAGCTCATCGTACTTTTTCTCTTATATATGTTAAGAATACGGGTGGCCTGCGATATGAGGAATATATATTAGTCCAAGTTTGATTGATATTTTTTTTTCTTGATTGCTTTCTTTGTTGACCACATAATTTGGCTACATATTGATGTACATATTGCTACAAAGACGAATTTAATTTCAAAGACTTCAATCTTCTCCTTCTTCCATTGTTTTTTCTTTTCTTAGCACTATAAATGGTGGGGAAAAAAATTAAAAGTTCGTCTTCCTGCTTTCTTCCTCGAGGTGTAATAACTTCTTTTACTCCATTTATGAGAATTGTTTGGGAAGGATCTAATTTCCCTTCTAAAGAAATAACATCCTTCCCCAACGAATTAAGAGATTTCTACAAAAAATAGTCGTAAAATAGGAAGTATTCCAAACAGAAAGAACTTTTTTTTTTTTGTTGGTTGGATATTGAAGGAACTCTTTTGTTGTACAAATTGACCCGGCTCCGTTCTGAAAGCAGGTAATGCGTTAATGGCGTCACTACAAGGATTTGGATAATTTGACTTTTTTGTGGTAGGCAAATTGCGCCTACTCCTCTGGATGTTGGGGTCCTTTTGAAAGATCCCTCCATCCCCATTTTGATAACAGAAACAGATTAAATTAGGCCAGATCCATAACTCCCAGACTCAGAATGCTTTTCATTTGTCCTAATCACTAACGTTGTCATGCCACCAAGTCAAAGACACGAGGCATCAGAAGTCAGAACGGATGGATATGGGACTGATTCCAGGACCTAACATTTACAAATACAGATCAATCTAACAACAATAATAATTTTTAAAAAATTATTAAATTTCTAAAATTTGAATTGATCACATACCAATTGGAAAACTATAGTTAATAATGTCACAATTAAACATTGAAACAATTTATAAGCATTCGAACCAAACAACTCAAATTCTATAAAATTCAATAAGTTGCATAAAACTACAATACCGAAGAAATTTTCGCTATAAATCTATGAAAGCAAGGTGAGATCGAACTAAGTCTGCAAATCTTTCTCGAAATTTGCACTATCAACATCTTTCAAACTCAAACTTTAAAATGAAAAAAAAGAAGAATGAGCTAAAAATCAAGTAACTAACCAAATAGTATAGCTAAAGGGATCGAATAAGTATGATAAAAAAAAGATTTGTAACAATCTATTTACATATGAGATGAAATAATGCAATTAACCAAGTTACAATTTTCATAATAATATTTTATGTAAAAATATTTTCAAATAAGAATATACAAACTAATTTTCAGAACCAATATTCCACATACATTTCCAAAGGACAATTTTAAATCAATTTTGAAAAAACATCATTTTTTATAAATATTATAATAAATAATGTATAAATTATTTTATAATAATTTTTTATATGTAATTCTAATAAGTAGCTGTAGATTATTTTCAATACTGATATTCACAACTCATCAGCTAATGAGACTCCAGCTCCATTATCCCTAAAGGACCCATATACTTTATGTATCTCAAGTAAAGTGAGTACAAAGTATCGTATTTGATCATGCAGAGTAGGTTCGATATACCATATTTAATATTATAGAAGATATCTAGCATATCACGTTTAACTCTTATACAATAGATCCAATGTACCGCACTTAAATCTTATGAAATATCAAAATGCCAATGTATAATTCCTATTGATGGGGTCCAAAATATTACTGGACTGAGAATCGATAGCAAATTCATGTGTCAACAATTAGAGCAATGTTGTATCTAGTTGATGGCATTTGCATAAAGGCAGCATCATCAGACCATGCAGCCTAAATAGCATGTTACCTGTGCGCACATAGATCTATGTTGACCATTATTTGGTTATGTCCGGATTAATGCTTTGGAGAGGAGATATTTTTTGATGATATCGACTATACCAAAACCTTCTATTCAACCCGGTCCCAAGTGACCTCAAGTTCTGTGTGTCAATTTTGTTCATTGTAGAGCAACCTAGCACCTCCATCCAACCCCTTGACTTCTGCCGCCTCCTTGCAATTATTGCCCTTGGTCATGATTTCATCATTTTCGGCTTCAACCCTCCTTGCTTCATTTGCCACCCCTAGCTTCCGTCTTGGTGAACTTTGCCCTTTGATTATAGGCTTTCTTGTCCATCATTAGTCTTATCTCATCAGTTGTTGCAAATTGCATAATTATCTTAGCAGAGTACTTAAAAAGTAAATAAAAAAATGAAAACTAAGTGTGAAGGATGATAAGAATGAAGATCTCAATAGCTCTACTTTTGAACATTTTATCCAAAGTTTCCAAGGAAATAGACTATTCAGCTATTTCAGCTAATTATTGTTAAAATAAGATATTTCAGCCAAATGAAAATAGGAATTGTTTGTAAATTGTAACCCATTCCATTTTCTTGTTCTCAAACCTAAGACGGCCTCCGTTTTCCACAATGCAACAAAGCCAACTTCATCCCCTCTTTTGGATGAGTTGTTGTTTTTTAAAAAAAAAAACTGACCTGCCATGTCAGCCAGCATTTTCTCCCACCGCTTTATATACAGCAACAGGAAAAGATTAAACAGCTGTTCGTTAAATTTACAAGAAATCTATGAAGGACGATAGCCATCCAGCACCTAAATTCTTCAAGGATTAATAATAATGTCTGCCGTGCTAATCCTCATCCTGAATGGACGTTATGCATTACCTTCTCTAATAAACCAGTTAAGAGCTTCATTTATCCTTAAATGACTCCTTACAAATAGAAAAATAAAGAAATTATCCTTAAAGCCCAAAAAATTCCTCTAAGCATTGTATAAGCTCTTAACTAGGATTTAAGTACCAGGGTGAGACATGTTACAGCTACTGCTGCGGACTCCAATCGGAAATCATACTGATCCAGTCCCTAAGACTGAGGTACGGATATAGGATTCAACACCGAGGGAAAAAAAAAAAAAGCAACTCACAATAGAAGCAACATAAAATAGGGGATAAGTCCTCTATTTTGAAGGCTTTCTCCAGAACTTCACGTAAGCCGGGCCTAGTCTTGTTTTTCTTTTTCTTAAAAAACACCAAAAGTGATTAAGATTGCAACGCTATAAAGCTCGCCGGAAATTCCAATTTACTGATCATCAAACCGGACCGGTTAAGCACCGACCAGGTGGAATATTAGGTGTCTGTATGTTTCAAAGGGAATATCATATGAAGGTATAAGCCGACTTACATGGTAATTTTATTACACTATTTTGCTGGAATAGATTTAAACTACAAAATAGGCTTGCCTCTAATCCCTCCACTTATCATTTTACCCTTCTTCAATTTATAAACACATGAAAAATGAAAGGACTCTGATAAAATTCTAAACATTCGTAATCCAATGTCCATTAGATGTATCTAAACCTTCCAAATTATATTCTGCATCCAGTGACTACCTTAGCATATATGTTCACATCTCCCTCCCTCCGCTCCCCTACGATCGTGTCTTCAGATAAAAATTACCAAAGCATATGGTAGATAACGTTCTCAATTCACTGTGTTCTCGTTTACAACAATACTGACATATCATCATCTTGATACTTCTCTCTGTCCCTATGCGCAAAAGGTAGAAACAAATAACACATCCCAAATGCTAGTGTTTTCAGAGAACATTGGTCTAACAAATGCAAAATGTTTCCGAGAAGCGAACATGCATTACTTGATGAAGTTTTTAACTAATAAGAAAGAACAATGAGCAGGAAATAAATTCTATTTCAAACAAACTCTGCATTATTTTTCGTTAGGAAAGAAAACAACGCTTTCGAGTCGAACTTACCGGGAAGTCATTTTACAGAACCGCCCAGCATAAATTATCAGAGTTGCAAGTTTCAGCAGGTAAAGAAATACAAAGAATAATAATAACATGTCAAAAATATTTGTCATGCTTTCAGATTTACCAAGTAGACTGACAATTCTTTACAGCAATATGGCCAGTTTCAACAATTACAGGTTTGCTGCTCCTTCGTTACCAAAGTTTTTAGACGGTATACATGACCAAAAAAAATCAGCAGACTGAGTGAGGAATCCCGACATCGCTAAATAACTAAAATATCGCCATATTAACTTTCTGACTTCTGATAACTTGCAATAGAAACAAAACAAGTAATGCTTTGGTATCATTGAAACTCATACCTGACCTGAAACCCGAACTCTTTAAAAAATTAACCATGTTGAGCATGATACGGAGCTTATATAGCCCAATAATGATGGTTGACAAAGGTTTCAGTAACCTAGTAAATGTTCTCAAGACTTTCACAATGTTAGGCATACAACTCTGCTACATTATGTGACAATCCATCAACCACCTCATCTGTGTGCTCCGAAATAGACTCCTCCTGAAAGAATAAACAATCACAAAAGAGTTTCAGTTATTCAAGTCATAGATAGCGTAAACATATCAAACAGAAAAATATGCTCCTGAGAAAAATCAAAATGTACTGGTAAATCCTTTGGACAACACATGGAAAAGAAGGTGAAATGGGTGTTGCGCTCCATTGCAGTCCATTAAACCAGTCAAAGGACCAGCTCTAAGACAAGTTTTAATCTACACTAGCACAACAAAAATGTCACATCCACACAGACAAGAGACTCTGCAAGCAAAATTGCCCCATAAAACTAATATTTATAAATAATCCATTAATTAGTCAAGAGATGGAGCATGCTGGGAAACATAAAGCAATTTATCTTCAACTTGTACAATACGTTTCCACCCCCTACGGAAGTTATTTTTGTGTTTCTTCTCCTTTTGTTTGGTAGGTGGTAGTGGTTGCTAATATTTGAATTCATTTATTCATGCACTAGCATGTAAAAAAAATAGTCAACAACTAATTGAATTGCTGTGATGACCAAAATCCAAAGCCGTGCAAAGTTTTGATCAGTCTAGAAGATTATAAATCCCATGGACGAAACCTGACCCACCTTGGCCATATAAGCAGTCAGTTAAGAATCACCTTAAACTCCCACCTCAAATTGTGCAAAATATTTCCAATTACAGAAGCAATGAAAGAAATTCAAGAGGTTAATTTTCTATACTTACTTCTAACTCCCTTCTTCCATTGACAACTACACACTTGGAAGCACTGATGCTAGCACTCTTTATCAAGCTCCGGGCATTACAGTCTGGTTTGCTTATGCCATTTTCTGCAGCATATGCATGCTCAGATCCCTCACATTGGCGTGACCTCGGAGGGCTTTGACAGGTAGTGCGAGCAACCGAAGCTGCAGTCCTTTTCTCAAAATCTTTATTTGATCAGCAGTTTCATCTTTCAAAGCACAGACCCTCTCTCTATTACAAAGGAAGTAACAGAGCACATGTTAATCAAATGAATTTAAAATTACCAACAAATTCCATCTTCCTACATCTCATCTGAAGAATTTCATCGCTATGAAATGGAGTTCATCCAAGGAGTTAGGACCATATAAGAACTTGACTGATACTTGTATATAAGAATTTGCTGATTATATCTAATGGTACCTTGGCAAAGAGGCATGCTGCCGCTGAAGTGGAGTGCTTCTTTCTCCCTTGCCATAGTGCTCTTCAAGATGTGCAAATTGTCGCTTAAAACGATCAACCCCACTGCATTACAGATTCATATGCGACAAGCAATAAGTATCTCATGTGCCAACCTTCGCATCTAGTTGCTCATAATATGCAATCAAGGTAACTAAATAGAAAATCCAGTAATGATATTGTTCAAGATGGTAAATTTGGTCTAGCAACAAAGAGAGAGTGATCATGATTTATGCCTGAATAAGATAATATGAGGCAACATCCTTGGGAGGACCACCACAAAAATCAAATCCTCTATTTTAATCATTACTTGATGCAGTAAAAATTGCTCTTATGATAACATTTACACCATGATTGGTCAAGTTTCGTAATACATAGTTTCCACGAAATAAACTAGCATCAGTATGAGGAATCATGATTGAATCCATTTGAAAGTTTTTTGAGCAACATGAATCAGTTTGTAAGCTAAATCACATGAGCAGACGTCAATTCTCATGATATTTTGCCTGAGCATGAGACTAAATTGTGAAGGGTAAAACAAGAAAATTCCGCTAGGAAAAAAATAAAAAAAAAAATCACAACGGGAACCCCTAACCTGCCATTACTGTGAGTAGATAGCTTGAACTCATCACTTTTCCAGTTAAATTAAGCAGTTCAGTCAGAGTCAAGGGCCAGGGCCATCATCCAGTTAAGGTCCCATCACAATCTGGGATCCTAGGAGGGGTAAATTGGGGACAGACCTAACCTTTGGCCTTTTCTTGGCACAAAGTGGCTTCCCCAAGACTCAAACCCACAATATTGTGCTTGTCAACCCAACCTTTTTACCATTGCACCAAACAATGGCCCCTACTCAGAGTCAAGAGAAAAAATTATATCTTTACTATAATCAAAAGCAATAAAAAAATAAGTTACAAGTTTGTGACAAAAGAAGCCTAGACATGGGAGGCTAGAATCTTCCAACGAGTATAATTTGACCAAAACTAAATAAGCTGCTGAGAGAAGATTCGATGCAAATGCTTTTCTAGATCAGAAGGAGAAACTGCTCATACTTCAACTATTCCAATTAGTTTAATAGGATATGGATGTTAAAATTTATGCACCAGATGTGTAAAATTCCCCAGTGTCATATTTTCTTTGCAGTTTGTGATACTGTTTATTTGAGCTCACACACTAAATAAAAGTAAAACAAAGTCAAAGCCTACCTAACAGAGTTCATTGCATGACATTCTACATGGCGTAAGGTTAGAGAAGTTGGACAATTGGCGACTCAGAATTGACCCAGATTGCCTACATTTTCCTAGGCAAATCAACCTTGTGACTTGAGAAAGTCACAAATTTATTCTTTCCCAAATTTATACCATGGAAGAAACAATGCATATACATATAAATACATTATATATATACATATATATATATACATACATCTATATACACACACACACATATATATAT
>KE505861.1:137073-147367 GCA_000441515.1 Elaeis oleifera
GTCGTTCGGCAGTCGTGAAGGGGCTGGTCGATGGTATGTCGGGACTCGGGTGTCAGATGGCGGCTCCAGAGGGTCGGGCGCTAGTTGTTCAACCCGACGGGGAGTCGGCGTTGTCCCACCCGGCATGCAGTCGGCTCTCGGGCGGTCGGAGTCGGCATTGGCCGGTCAGGCCGACACGTCCAGGCCGGATATTATCGGCAGTTGCTGTCAGCGTCGCCCGTCGTCCGTTATCATTCGGACGAAGTCGGTCGGTCGGTCCATCTCGGAGATGGGTCGGTATCAGGATCGGCAGAGGAGTTTGGGTGCCGGTTCGTCGGTGTCGGAGAGTCGGCACCGATGAGTCAGTGTCGGAATCCGTTGGTGAGTCGGCGTCACGGTCAGTCGGTATCAGGGGCAGTCGGTATATCCCAACACCCTTATTGCTGCTTTGGGTTTGGTTGACCCTCACTGCATGGGGCTCTCGCTGCACCGATAGTTAAAAGAGAGGTCACATGCCAAAAATGTGCCCATAGTGGATTCACCTTCCACTTCCGACCATTAATTTCAAGCAAATTCCTACCAAAAGGATTGCATCAGCACGCAATGGATTTGGCAGAAGTGCGTAGAGTTATAGTCGCATTGAAGGATCTCGATGGAAGGTGCCATCATGCACGCATGAGCCAATAAATCACAGCATGGATCTTCTGCAGTTGGAAATTAACATGGTCTCTTCTATATATGCCCACACAACAACTAGCCTATAAAGTGAGAATCATGCAACATAATCCAAGATAACCTCATCAAAACCTATGGAATGATTAGTGTGCATGTCAAATAGTGCATCTTAGATATTCTAATCTCGATATTCAAGCAAATTGTGACTTATAAACATCATTAATTAATATATATTGATGATGGAGGCATTTAGGCATGGGGAGGACCCATGCACAATTGAATGATTTCAGCTCATCAAAAGGTGGAAGAATTGTCCTGTATATCAAGCCCAATAAATTTGAAGTCTGATCCAATAACTTGAGTCTGCATTGCTTGACAAGCGGTGTACGTGCCGGTAATTCACAAACACAATGCACAAAGACGTGCTTTTGACCTTGAGTCTCAACTTAAGCGTGGTCCGGACGCTAGTCAACTCTCTCTCTCTCTTCCCCCTTTCTATCTTTCTCTCTCCCCCCTCTCTCTCTTTATGCTACCTGTTATTGGCCATTATCCTCGCTCTCTTCTCTTCTTCTCTGGTAATGTGGTGATCTCTTGGAGGCCGAATGGAAGTGTCGGGGAAGAGCCCTTCAGTTGTGGAGCACATCATTCCCATCCCTGGAGCAAGCTCCTCTGCTGAGCCGGGTGAGCTAGTTAATTAGGAGTACTTTCTCCTTTCCTTTCTTTCGTCTTCTTGTTCTCGATACTCTACGCTTGATCTCCTCCAGTTTGACAAGACGGGAGCTATTTTTTCCTTAAACCTTTTCCTCATGGGGTTCCATTTCAGTGCACTGATGTTGCTGCGTGGCTTCTGCACATGAATCAGGTTTTTCATCTTTATTTGATTTTTCTCTACTGCATGGCAGATTTTGCAAAGGATTTTTAGATTCTTATTTCTTAGTGTTAATATCAAGTTGATGCTTAGTTCTAAAGTCTGCTAATCCTCCTAAGGTTTGGGTTACGCTTTATAGCCAACCCTATATTTCGTGGAGAGAAAATCTGGATAATGATCTTTATGATGGTTTTTACACTTCTATCTCTTCCAAGAGAATTTTTAAAAAAAAAAAATTACTAAAACAAGAAACTCATCTTAAAATTAGTTATAAAGGATGTAAGTTGTTCTACGGGAGTCATCTTTTATACTGAAAACATAATTTGTTTAGTTTATAAATTAAACATGGAGGATGATGCTATTTTCCCGGCTCGGAAGTAAAGATTTTTAACCTTGTAAGTTATACTTTGGGTGATGAGGGTTTGGATCTTTCTATCTGGTCGATGTATTAATCTTCTTTGTTGAATTCTATGTGAAGAAAAGCGTGGCAGCAATATTGTGAGGGACTTTGACATAAACCACCCTGCCCCTGAGAAGGGTCATGAGGACGAGGATATCCCTGAGGGAGGGGCTGCTGACAATGCTGAGGAAGGAGAAAATGAAAACCCTCGGCGGAAGAGGCTTCGTCTCTCCAAGGAGCAGACCAAGCTGCTGGAACAGAGCTTTAGGGTGAACCAGAACATTAGCCACGTAAGAGAGAGTAGATTTATTCTCTAATTATTGACTGCATGAATTAATGGAATTAAAGAATGCTGACGTAAGGACTCCTGAAGCTTGTTCTGTTAAATTGATGATGTTCGTTGTTTCAGGGGGATAAGGAAGAGTTAGCAGTGAAGGCAAAGGTGAAGCCACGCCAAGTGGAAGTCTGGTTTCAGAACCGCCGGGTCAGGTACGTGGAAAGTATTAATAGGGTCATTCCGGGAAGAATATCATAGACTTTACACATGAAGTTCTGAAGTTAAGGCTTCTCAGGCTGACAGCATGGTTTTGAACTTCTAGCAAGTCGTGCTTGTTTGCTTATAGAGGTCATCATGCCATTTTAAGTCGCTTTATGTCCAAGAAGTGTATTTTTTTTTTTTTTGGTAACAATGTCCAAGAAGTGATCATTGCTCTCCAACAGTTCTAATGACAAACAAGCATGCCATTAATGTTAATTAATTCGCACCCAATGTTTTCCACGAATTCATTTTTAAATAACAGTAGCTTTCATTGGAATTTGTTAACCTAGGCATTTGTCTAAAATGAACATACATAGTTATTGACTGTGGCAAAATTGGCAATCTTCTCTGGTCTGCTAACCTAGGAATGTGGCTGGTTATGTTGTCTAATCATGTGATTCTTTATAACTAATTGATCTTTAACAAAGTACGTGGTTTCTGTTACTTGTTAGTTGCCAGAGTTAGCGACAAGGTGCGCAATGAAAACCTAAATCAAACCCTCCACCTCATGTGTCCGCTAATTGATAGTGATAAATTTATCTTTATCCTTGCTTGCTAACATTATTATTGGGATAATCGGCATTGATGATAGGTTTAATTTCTGCATAATCTTAGTATTGTCGCTGAAATCTGGACCACGATCGGAGAAGACTGGAGCAATGGCGCGTCCTTCCGAAAAAAAATCTGCAAACAAGTCCTGATCGAAATTAGCTTCAATGGAGACCCTCCGACACTCAAGTCAGATAACAGAAAAACAGAAGAGAGTGAGTGTAGAGAGATTATGATTGCATACCTTGGGAGATCTCCTGTAGGTCTTTTATAGATTAAAGTTATGTAACCATCTAGAGAAATCATAGGACTGATTCAGACGCAATGTGGTGAGACTTTCGATCGAGATTGATAGGATGGTTATTGCACCTATCTTTTCTATCCGGAGTCAACTAGAAGTCGTGGGTACTTTTGAATTTTGAAATAAGGCACAGATGGGATCGACCCTATCCCTGTAATTGGGAGTTTGGACTAATCTGATAGAAGTAGGTGTTGAGAAAAGAAATGGCCGAGTTGGATCTCGTCCAACGAAATGAGGACCGATGCATGCTTATGGCCGAAGTCAGAATTTAGTATGTTCAAGCGTTCCGTCATCTACAGTCTAGGTGTTAAAGGTCGGTCGCCAAGGGGATAGAAGTAAATCTGATGCCGAAGTCAAGAATGGCTGATCCTAAGAATTTCGCTCAGGATAGTGGTCAGGGTCCAAGGATCATCATGGGCTGAAGCTAAGATCAGATGATATTATCACGTCCATCAGCCCATACCTAGCCACTTGCCCATGTCTTCGGTCCGAAGAAGAAATATCCCCCCAACACATGTCTCCTACTTTCGAGTTTGATTTGAACGAATGGAGTACTAGAATTTCGATTGATCGAAGACACACTGTCCTTTCTGCAAGAGTGGCACATACATATGCTTCTTGGGTGAACCGAATAGTCATTCCAAACTATAATCATGACTAAAAATGATAAGTAGAATCAGGAGAATGGTGCACCTTGTTTTCCATGCATATCATTAATTGGCCGACTGACGTTTCTCTGCTCTCAATAGATTATGCTACGTGTCGATTATCGGATGATCGGATAGGAATCAGTATCCGGACGGTTTCGATTTTTCATATTTAAAAAGGAGGCGGTGTCTTTGACTTTTTCTGAATATTATGAGGCTTTTTTCTTCTCTTCCAACTTTCCTTCATATTTTGAGGGCTTTCGGTCATCCACGATTTTTTTCGGGCAGTCATCTTTATCTCTTGAAGAATCACCAACTTCTCCCTTTTATTGTGCCACTGCATGTTGGTTCTCCTTCTCTCCTCTTTTGCTTCTTTTCATCTTTCTAGTTCAGTCATCCCTTGCATCTCCAATGGCAGATTCTAGGAGCCATGGTGAAAATCGCTTCTTTGAATCGTCCTCTTCTTCTTCTGGGGGCATCCCTGTTAGTAGAGCTGAGGAACATGACGCCACATCTTTTACCCTAGACATGATTGAGTGTAGATTGGGAGTAAAAGACTTGAATCGCATTCGTGCTCGATATAGAATCCCAACTACCTTTGAATTAGAGTCTCGTAGTCCTAGTGGTAGGTTAAGCAATCCTCCTTCTGGTAGGATAACTTTGTACGAAGAAGCTTTTAAAGCAAGACTTAGGCTTCCTATTCATCCCTTTGTTGTCGAGATTTTTCATTTTTTCGACCTTCCTTTTGTTCTGTCATTTCAAACTTCTTTCATTTTATCATTGTTTTTTGATTCTCTACTTTAAAGCTAGGATCCAGCCCTCTCTGTCCCTTTTCGATCTTTTAACACTGTGAAGAGGTATACTGGAGATTGATCGTACATCTCCCCATCGAGAGGAGTCTTCGCATTGATAAAGGGGGCTCCATCTTCGATACATAGTTTGAAGGTTCGATTTTTTTATTTTGATCCTTCTATAGAGAAATGGGGGTATCCACATTGGGTTCAGTCGAGGGATTCTGTCTTTCGAATTTTGAAGCTTGGATATGAAGATCTAGAGTACTCTGCAACTTTGAGGGGATATAGGATTCTCCCACTATGAGAGTTGCTATCGGAGCAGTCTCTCTTTAATACTGGTATCAGTCCGACCAATTTCAGAGGTGAGGAGATCGTGATTCCTCCTCTCGATGCTTCCTTTTATTGCTTTTCGTTGATGTTGAACTTTTTCATGGCAACGATGAAATCCGAAGAGATGAAGAAGTTGTTGAGGAGATCATCAAAAAGGATGGCACCTTCTTCATCCGTCGGTGTTCAAAAGAAATCCAAAGCTTCAGACAAAGATGATAAAGAGGCCGTTCCTTCGACTTCAACTCAAGAGAAAATTATCTCGATTCTTCCCCCTGAAGCCAACTTCCGAAATCCGCCATGCTCTCTACCCTCCAGGTTGGCTTTGTATTGGCTGAGTCGGATTCTGCTGGAGGACCGATGGATCAAGAACAGGATTCGGGTTCCTCAACTGCCAAGGGGGCTTTCGACAGTTGGAAGACTTCCCATCATGCTTTTCGGAGTATGCTCTTTGATGCTGGTCTAGAAGAGGCTGAAAGAAAAAGTAGTACAAAGCAGCAAAGGCAGATGATCTCCACTTTAGTAAAGATGAATTTGCTTCTTTTTTTTCTTTTTTTTACTTACTCCCTGTCTTGTGAGTGTAGGCGGGGCATTATGCTGCGACCATCGTTACTAAAATGAGTGACACCGAAAAGAATTGATCGAAGTAGGAAAGAAATATAAGTTGGCCGAAGCTATAGAGGTCGAAGCCAAATCGAGGGTGAAAGCAACAGAAATTGAGGTTGCCCACTTGAAGGATAAGTTAAAAGAATTAAAGCCGTGTTGGCTTCGAAGAAAAAAGAGAGATTGGAAGCGCAAGCTAAGGCCATCGATGTTGAGAGGAAGACCCAGGAATAAGCTGCTGAAGCGGGATGTGCAACTGTGGAAGCCTTCCGCATATCTACTGAATATTCGGATGAGAAGTACACCTTCAGTCAAGATGCCTTCAACACTGACCTAGATATTTGCTATAAGAAGGTGGTGGAGCACTTTCCAAAATGGATTGGAGTTTCTTATAGCACTTAGGAGAGGAAGATATCGTCGAAGAGATTTCGGTTGTCGAGGTGATCGGAGTACCCTCCAAGGCTACCGCACCTCTACAGATTGTCCCTACATCCATCTCTGCAAATATTGTGCCGCCTTCACAAGTGTTGGAGCAATCGACCGTGGTTACATCTAATCCACCATCAGCCGATCCTTATATTGAGATCGGGCACGACTAAACTTGTATTCTTTTTTTTTCTTCTATTGGTCAATATAAAATTGACTTTTAGAATTAATGAAAGGATGAGTTTTACCATACTCTTAGACTTATCTCTATGTGTGATGCTCTTCTCAATTAGTCCGATGTGATTATTGTGACTGCATGTTCATCCAATACTGGGTTAAGCGTCTTTCGATGGCTTTGTCTTTGAGAATTCGAATTGAAACTCTCGAAAGAGATTTATATCAGACTCAGTAACATGCCATTGAAGTCAGGGTGAAACTTCAAAAGCTAGAGATAAGTAACAAAGAGACGGCATTGGAAGAGGAGTCTACAAAAGCATCTAGAGAAGATGAACAGAAATACTTATCCCAAAAATGTAGGTTGATCGTGGAGCATGATGAAATGACAAAGTTCATTAGGAATGCTAGCTAGAAGATGGGTGTGGAGAAAGTCCTTCTCAACGAGTAGCTGCAAGAGGCCCGAAATGAGATTATGAGATTGAAATATGACCTTACCTCATGTAAGATTGGTGATGAAGCCAAACAAGAAGTTGATAAGCTCAAGAAAAATTTATTGACTAAGGGTGAGATAAGGGATCTTTATCGTTCATTGGATGCAAAAAGATCAGCAATTAGCGATATTTGGAGTGAACTTGTCACGACTAGGTGGATAATTATTGACCTCTCAAGAGTCCTTCATAAGGACAGATCCGCATTAACCAAACTCCGAATTTAGCTTACGGAGAGGGCAACTATAGCTGAACACGCTAAAGCAACCGTCAAATTATTAAAGGATCGGCTTGCTTCGACATTGTACGATACAACCGTCACAATTGGCAATGTATCAGCTCAAACGATGGATCTCGACTTTGAAGAATGTCGAAGCCTAGTCAGGAGGTTTTTTTCGAAAGTCGACTCCTATCTTTTTGCTGCAAATTTGATAGATGGGAAGAGGTTGGTGGCTTCGGGTGAGGGAACGTCAGGGGCCAAAGCTTCGCCAACCAAGAATTGACCCTTGAATTTATGTGTTTCTTCTCTTTCTTTTGTAGTCATCTATCTTGTAGTTGTTGTAAGAAATTCACTGATAAAGAATAAAATTTGAAGCTTTAGCATTGCATAGGTTTTCTATTTTGCGAATTGGACTTATGGTTTGGATGAATGGTTTCCACGTTTGGGTAGCTTGCCATGATATCTATAGAGCGGCCACTTCTTTAGGTTTAGCTTTATGCCTTACCGAAGTTGATTGATGATTTGAGGCACTTCTTGGGTTAGCTCTCCGAAGGTCCCTTTAGGTTGATCTTCGCTTTTTGACCAGTCAGGGTCTTCATGGGCATTAGCTTTACTGAAAAGCAAGTATGGCCTTCGAGGGTCCTTGTAGGTTAGCTTCTATTTTTCGAACTTATAAGATTTTCACAGACATTAACCCATTGAAGAGCAGGTTTGATCTTTAGGGGTCCTTATAGGTGAGCCCATGTCTCTTAGTTATGGAAGTTCTTGCCATTTACTAGGAGGAGGATCGTCACGATCAACACTCTTTGAGAGAGTTCAAGGGTCTCAATCAGTTATCGTTGGTCAATAGGCCACCTCCATGAGTCTAAACATCTACTCAGGATGCATCTTGGGACTTCACGTGCCATAATGGCCAGCAAAATTTTCTAAGGGAACTTATCGACAGTTTCTTTCAGACCACTTTTCAATTGCCACATGATAAATCAGGATGGCTCTCGAGGTTCTCCGCCGACCCCGCTTTGATAAGAAGAAGGTGTAGTAACTGACAGTGATGGTTGGTGTTTCGAAATATAATACATGGTGGAGTTGGATTGGTCCTCGCATGCACGCACTTTTGCTTGGATTTTCTATAAATTACTCCTTCCTGCCACCAGTGCACTCACAAACTTCTTCCTTCTTCTCGTTCCTTCTTCTCATCTCTTTGTAACCATGGAGCCCGCTCCCCGATAGATTAAGGAGGCCATGAAAAGAAAGCAAAATTCCTCTAAGAGAAGGGCTCCGCAAAGAGGGCGAAAGTAGTGCCCAACGTCCCTTCTTCGAGGACCCCTGGTGAAGGCTTTTCTACTAGCAGGATGCTCCGCTCGAGGACCACTAAGGAGGCCTTCGTAGAAGCCCACCTCCACTATGAAGCTGAGTTCAACACCTCAGAGGCGGGGGAGATTCTCGATGCCTCCATGGTCGGATTCGTGTAGGACTTTGAGAACTGCAAAGCTTGCATCAACACTTGATGTTGCAACTGGATCTGCACCACCTTCATCTCGAAAATAGCGATGAGGAGGCTGAGATATTTTCTTTGGATGAGGATTAAACCTTTCTTGTCCTGAATCTTGGTCTTGATGCGATGAAAGAATCAAGTTTCGGAGGTCCCTATTCTTTTCCCTTTTTGTATTTCTGCTTTTGTCTTTCTATTCACTTCTTTTTTATAAATGTTTGCAATAATGAAAAAGTAGACTTTTATGCATACCTTCTTAGTGCTTCTCATTTCTTCTTGGCATTCTTCTTTTTGGTTAATTGCCTTCGTAGCATGTTAATTGGTTAGTCCTCAAAGAAAATTCATCTCATCAAAATAATATCGGAAGATGATAATGTTTTTAAGAAGAGTATAATATTCAGTAGATAAATAATAACATCACCAGTAGTACATTCGTAAGTTTTTAGAATTTTATGATCGAGGTAGAAATATCCTATCCAATTGCTTAAGGCAATAAATTTCTGATCGGATTACTTCATCCACCTAATAAGGGCCTTCTCAATTGAGACTTAGTTTCCCATATTCTATGGGTTGAGAGACTTTGGCTCGCCACAGGATTAGATCTCCAACTTTGAATTATTTACCTCGGATACGAAAATTATAGTACCATACCACTTTCTATCAATATACCGTCATTCTTACTTTGGCCTTCTCATGAATTTCCTCAAGTAGATCTAAATTTGTACGAAGCTATTCTGTATTGTTCTGATCATTGTAATTTTCAACCCGCTGTGAGGAAAGTCCGATCTCTATAGGGATGACAGCTTTGGTTCCAAAAAAAGATTAAAAAGACTCCCTCCCATTAGAGTTCTTTGGGTGCTTCGGTAGGCCCATAAGATATTATACAGCTCATCAACCCAAGCTCTTTTTGCTCGATCGATCCTAGCTTTCAGCCCCTACAGAATGGTTCTATTGATGACTTTGACTTCCTCATTGGCTTGGGGATGACCTATCATGATAAAGTGCTGGGAGATATTACGATCTTGACAGAACTCAGTAAACCTCGAACCTGTGAATTGATGATTGTTATCCATGATAATCACTCGAGAGAGGCTGAATCTATAAATAATGGACTTTCAAATAAAGTCCATTACCTTGGCTTCGATAATCTTGGCAAGGGGCTCAGCTTCCATCCATTTAGTAAAATAGTTAATGGCCACTAGCAAGAATTTTCTTTGGTCTAATGCCAGTGGAAAGAATCTAAGATGTCCATTCCTCACTGAGCGAATGCCCAAGGGGCGACAATCGGAGTGAGCGGCACAGATGGCTGGTGCTGAATATTGGCATTCTATTGACATCGATCGTATCACCGTACAAAGTCAGTTGCTTCATCCTATATTTTGGGCTAGTAGTACGTTGCCAAAGTAATTTATATGCTAAAGATTTGTCAGCCAGGTGATTGCCGTGTTGAGAATAGTGTCCCAAAGTCAATCGTCAGCCTGTTGATGGTTGTGCTTATTTTGTATATATACATGAATAATGAATTAATAAAAATTATTATGACATTTTTTATCACAAAATTTTTCATCTTCTAATGAACTTCTATGTTGTGATGAAGTCCTTAGGACTATTTAGAGCGACAAAGGAGGATTTGTCATTTAGTCCTTAAATATGTTCACGATCAAATGATACGTTGTTACCAAGGACGACAACGTTTATCAAGCATAGGTCATTGTGTGCCATACAGGTGAGATGTAAGGGTACATCTGCACTGAACGTGACCGACTCTGGAGCTATTTTTGTTGTCAAGATTTGCTCCGATGGAATATGG
>KE505861.1:162553-178750 GCA_000441515.1 Elaeis oleifera
ATATATATATATATATATATATATATATTCATTATAAGTATTCATTTTTTGGAAAAAGCTTAAGATCATGAATTAAACCATAATTCAAAAAATAACGAATCTGACAGCCCCATGAGTTAAGAGAGTAATGCTACAGGATTTTTGTTAAGTGCATACAAACAATTCTCTTGCCATGTGGCATTAGAAAATTGGTTCAGATCATGGGAGTTGTTGCTGATCGAACACCAGGGTTAGTTGATTATGTGGCTATCAAATTAGCAGTTGTGGACCTTATAGACATTATGCGTGGATAATGGACACCATGAAACATGTCCTAGTTAAAATTTCATTGGAGGTGAAAGTTTAGCAATCTGAGTTGTTCAAACTATGTTTTAATTTAGATTTAAGTGGTTAGCCATATTAAATAGTCACTAGGATTTCTACATGCTTTATTATTCTGACATCCTTTTCCATTGTTCACGAATTCTATTTTACAGTTTCAGGATGAGACAAATAGAGTCAGAACGTGCATATCTAAAACAACATTGTGGGCCCTTGATGGAGGAGAACCTGAGACTCCAACGCGAGATTGAGGAGCTACGAGCTCTAATTGCAGCGTCACCCACATCCACCCTCACCTTGTGCTCCAGTTGTGAGAGCGCCACCACTTTGGCTGGCACCCAACAATGCTCTACAAGTACTCCCAGCACTGCCCTTGGCCACAGGCTGCCCTAGACTTGTGGGAGAAGGGGTTTGTGGTTTAAATAATATCTTGACTTCTAATAATCCAATTATCTCTTTATATATATAATCCAATTATCTCTTTATACACACACACACACACACATATCTACGTATTTATATCTTCTCTAATTATGATATTGCTATATTCATTCTTAAATACATTCAATAATATGAACGTAATTTTTATAAAATCCAAATCATTAAGAAAATTGATGAGCTCACTTATTTCTCCCACTTACCTTTCTAACCAAATGTCAAAAAGAGAGTTATCCCTCGGAATAGACTATCCCTTCAAGAATAAAGGAGAAAACCCTCAAAAAGTTATAATGCAGCGTTGATGGACAAGTAATTTATGCTATGCCGACTTCATGCAGAAAATTCTGACTTGGGAATTCAGAGTCTGACCGGGGACTTAAAACTCATTTTCTTATTTAATTTGGCTGGGGCATAGACTGCCGACTTTACGTGAAGTCGGCAGCATAGAAAGGAGTTATACAAACCCCAGCTCACGAAGGGCCGAAGCTTTGACCTTTCCAGCACGCTGGATTCCCATATGCAATCTCACCATTCTCCGGGACCGAAATCCGGTTCTCCTCATCCGGCTTCAGCCGAAAACCCTGGCGACACGGTGGAGGAGCTCGGGTTTTGTGTACGAGGCTTTGGTACGGATGAAAGATATTTTTTTTTGATATAAGTGGATGATCACATCATTCTAGTACGAGAGAAGTCCAAATAATCAAGATACAAAATATTCCGCAGAACAGGCGGACAAACATCTCCTAGCCTCCAAATCCATCCCCCAAACACTCTACCACAAAAGCAACAATTCAGTCTGCTGTGCTATTCACCTCCTGATAAACATGCCGGATAGACGATGCAATAGAATGACGAAGGGAGGTCCAAATATCATGGACCAACAGATGAGCTTCCTACTGCTCCGAGCCACCCTGGATCTAGACAATGACAGTAGTAGAGTCGTCCTTGATGAACATTCTCTCCGCACGAAGCTCCTGTATAGCAAAGATGATGTCTGCCCAAACAGCATGAAGTTCCGCTCTTGAGATTGAGGGCTCATAGAGATGGAACTCTCCAGCCACTAGCAACCGAGCATCAGAACCGTGGATGATGAAACCAGCTCTGTCTCTACGCCCTCTGATGCTGCCATCAAAGTTTATCTTGACACATCCCGAGGGTGGGGCTCCCAAGAGATGAATAAAGCCTGCCGGGACGCTGCAAAAGCAGCATGAGAGTCCCAATGGTCGGGGGTATCAAGGGGACCAGGGGCAGCATCAAAGTGAAGGTACTCCACAGTGAGGCATTGGGCTCTCTCCAGCACCCTATGCACCAAACCACCTTACCATCTAAAACAAGGTAGTTCCTAGAAAGCCAGATCTGATAAGCTATATAAATCATTTGACCGTCGTAGAAGTGCTCCCCCTCAGTCACACACTGAAGGATTGTGCTCAGGAAGGACTCCAGCCATGGGCTACTGCTTGACTCCCAGGGGTAAATACCAAACTATCTCCAAATCAGCCTCGCTCGTAGACAATACAGGATGGCGTGCTCGGTTGACTCCTCTTTGAGCCCGCATATCGGACAGGAGATTGAAATGTTCATACCCCTCCTCTGAGCAGAGTACACGTTGGAAGGCAATCCCAAACAAGCTTCCAAAGAAAGAGCCTCACTCTGGGATGGATAGCCACTCTCCAAATACAGACTGTCTCAATCCTCCTAACTACTGTCGGTTTGCATATCTGGGTCAGATCATGCAAGGGGATTTTCAGACAGTAAGATCGACCCAAACCTCACATCCCCACAAAGATGAGTCGGGATCGGAGTGGCTAAAATCCGGTCAGCAAACAAACCTCCAAATAGGTGGGTGAGCTATTGGACTCGCCAACTCCTATTGTCCTTAGTCATCAGGTCACAAACTCGGCCCTGAGCAACCATCTCGTTGCTAACAAAGGTCGGCCAATGGAAAAGGAGAAGACTCAAGATCCAAGCATCATGAGTCATATTAACCAAGCAACCATCCCCAATCAACCAATTGACCTCATCCATCACACTAGATCCCCAAGTACAAATCTCCTTCCATATGAAGGAGCCATCATGAGCAGCCCGGATCGGGGTTCCCTGGCTCCATTCTCTGTAACGGACCCTCATCATTCTGCTCCAGAGACAGTCCGACTGAATAAGAAATCTGACAGCATATCTGGTGATCAAGGTTTCTCTCCTGACCAAAAGGGACTAAATTCAATGCCATCATCCCTCACCAGCTGGCAAATCACCTCCCAGGCCAGAAGGTGAATCCTATGTCGATCGTGATCAGAGCCCCAGAGAAAGTTTCGAAACTGCTACTCCAGCTCTCTGATGCAAGAAATCCATACAATCGTGTTTGCCAGGAGATAAACCGGGAGAGAACTCAAAACTGACCTCGCCAGGATCGTCCTATCCATCAAAGAGAGAGTAGTGGCTTGCCATCCCTCGAGGCGATCCAGGATCTGCTGCTCCATGGGTCTACACTCGGCTCTCTAGAGACATCTCCCTGTGAACGAAACACCTAGATAGGTCAGCATCCCGATCTGCTCCTGGATTTCGAGCCTCACCCGAACCACTTGCTTCAGCTGGACCCTCATCCGAGAGCTGAAGATGATCGAGGACTACTGAAGGTTCACCATCTAGCCAGACAATCGATAGTAAGCCTCGATAATGGAGGCAAAACACTCTGCATTCTGAGCTGAAGTCCAACCGATGAGGAGACAATCATCTGCAAAAAAGGTGTGAGAGCGGCTGGACACCAGAGGTAAGCCAGTAGAGCTCCAGCATCAACCCCGCATAGTAGCCCTCAATGCTTGGGACAAACATTAGCGCACAAAATAATAAGTAGGGGGATAGAGGGCAACTTTAGTGCAGACCAATGGAAGAATGAAAGAACACCGTCAGGATACCATTGATCAGGATAGTAAAGCTCGGAGACTCTACGCAATCCATGATCCAGCCCACCACCACTTCGAAAAGCCCAACTCCTAAAGGGTCTACCAAAGAAAGGGCCAGCACATCCAGTAGTACGTCCGCTCCATATTCAGCTTGATCGCCATCAAGCTACGGCGAGGCCCATTGGAAGTCATGTATGAACTCCTGTGCCAATAGAACATTATCGGTAATGGACCAACCACCAATAAAGATATCCTGCTCTGAACTGATCAGGGAGGCATGATCGGCTTTAGACAGCTGACCAAGATTCTCGCATGCACCTTGTAAAGAGTAGTGCAGAGACTCATCGGTCTAAAATGGCTTAGGAGTGATGCATCAAGCCGCTTTGGGATGAGAGTGATCAGGATCTTCTTCCACTCCACCAAAATGTCTCTACCCTCAAAACCAACTGAATCACCTCCACTACCTCCTCACGAACAATCGGCCAGTACCTGTGAAAAAAAGTGGAGGAAACCATTGATCCCCGAGGCTTTGTCCTCCTCAAAAAATTAGAGGGCCCCACTCACCTCTTTGACCAACATCGAAAAAATCAGGACAAAATTCTCTTGCTCGGAGATGCAAGTCACCAGCTGGGCCCTATGGATGGGACAGTCCTCCCCCAAAGGTGCTATCTAGCGATCCCTAAAAAATTGAAGGAGCAGCCCACGAATCCCCTCACAATCATCCACGACCCTACCATCACTATCACACAGCTGTCTAATATGGTTGGTGGACCTTCGGATCATAGTAGATTGGTAGAAGAATCTGATATTCCTGTTGCCCTCTCGAATCCACTGAACCTTAGTCTTCTGTCTCCAGAAGGTCTCCTACTATCTCAACAGAGAATGGTAATCTGAGAGCTTGCCCCAAAGCTCCTACAGTGCCGGCTCCTAGAGTCCCTCCTCCCGATCCTTCCTCAACGGCAACTCCTTGATGTTTGCCTCCACCTGCTCGATCCATTTGAAAATATCACCAACCTCTGGTGGTTCCATCAAAGGAGCCGGCGCCTGACCAACTCCAAACTCCGAGTCACCCTGTGAGCCGCATCCCCACGCACCAGCATCCTCCACACCTCCTGAATAATATCCCACGATTGCGGATAGAACATTCAGAACTTCTCGAACCGGAACGGCCCCTAGGAAGATCAAGACCATCTATGGTGATGACGATTGGGCTATGTTTCGAGGCGATCCTCAACAGTTGCGGAACATTGTACCCTAAAAAATGATGGGTCCACTCCGGAGATGCGAGCGCCCGATCGATCCTCTCCCAGACTCGAGCCGCCCCCAGACGGTTATTACACCAGGTTAATCAAGGGCTCGCAAAGCCCAGATCGATCAAACTAGTCCCATTGATGAAGTCCCAAAACTCTCTAGACTCAATGTCATCCCCTGGCTGTTTGCCACCTCTCTTCTCATTAGGGTCCATGATGCAGTTGAAGTCACCGACAATGAGGGATGACAGATCCTGCACCAACAGCCTGAAAATCTCAACTTGAAGCACCCTCCTCTCTCTATAGTCAGTGCTTGCATAAATGCCAGAAAGGAGCTAGGGTCCGTCAGTCTGCTCTAAAATAATCAGAGCCACCTACTGTTTTGCACCTATGAAAAGCATCCATCCTGATCGAGCCACCGCACCACATCACTAAGATGTCCCCGATAGACCCCTAGACTCCACAGCATAGGAGCACCATGATCTCGGGATCCGTCATCTCGTCCGATCAAGACTCGCATCAGACAACTGAGTCTCAGCTAGAACACAAACTTCAAACCCATGCTGCTAGATCAACCAACCGAAGATCGACTGGAATGATGGCTTCCCCGTCCTCGGGTGTTCCAAATGAGAAGCTTTATGAAGAAGACTCAGTTGTGAGAGGACCTACACTAGAGGGCCCCCCATCCTGACAGCCTTCCCCAGCCCTGCCATCCATTGGGTTGAGTAGCTCCTTGCTCACTCCCTCCTCTTGAATGGCCTATCGTAGTCTAGCCACCGTATCCTCGTGGGAGAGGTTAAGGCTGCAAGCTGGCTGCAACCGAATCTCACCTGCAGAGCCCTCATGGTTGTCACCCTCTAAGCAGAGCACCATCGACTGCACCGACATCCCTATCGTAATAGGCAAAACAAATCCCAAGCTATCACCTCCATCACCGTAGCCGCTTCACCCACCATCTCAGTGGCACTGGTAGAGAAAAGAAGACCCCTGACTTCTCAGGGCCACCTGGCAGCTCCCTGCCAGACTTGAAGGAGGCTTGAGCCTTCCCTTTGGCCTTGGTTTTCCTTGAAGACCCTTTATTGGAGCCCCCCAAGCCCCCACCAAGTCCACTAGGCCTTGCTGGTGCCCGACCCACGTCAAGCTCTAAGGCCGGGTGCGCTTGGGCTGGGTGGCCCGTTGCTCGCGGTTGGGTCGAGCTCGGTAGCCTCGGCTCAGCGCTCACCTTGCCCAACGCTGGGCTTCCAAGGCCGCGGCCCACCATCCCCCATCCAAAGAGCCGAACGGATTGGCGCCCACATCACCCGCACGAATCTCTGCACCATCCTGACCATGAGAACTGGCCAGTGATCTCCATCGAGTAATCTTCGTCCCCTGAGTCTAGCCATCAGAACCGACGGTCGGGTTGGCCTGCACCACTTCCACCACTGGCTTCGACGACTCGGGATGGCGTGCAACTGGGCGACAAGTCAACTCATTCATCTTCCTCCTCCCGTCGGCCCCTATCGCAAACTCTGCTTCACGCCGTCGGACAGCCAATAGCCATGGTCCTAGGCACAGACCGCTAGCTCTCGATGACCCACCCGGCTCCTCCATCCGTACCACATTGTTCGGGACCAAGCCGGCCGCTGTGCCCCTGATTTCCTTTTGGTCCGACATCGCTCCTCCGGCTTGTAGAAGAAGCCACGGTTGAGGCAGACCCCGTCCAAGTTCTCGAAAACAAACCGCTGCCAAAATGGCCCGTCCAGCCCTCCGACGAGCATCCCTGGCCTTAGTGGTCGGGAGAGGTCGATCTTCACGTAGACCCGGATGAACCCTAGCTGTTTGATCTCTGAGATGCATTCGTCGATCGAGAAAAGCTCCTCGACAAGGCGCACGATCTCCCGAATCGCCGCCTCCTCCCAGTATTCTATCGGTAGTTGCGACAGCCGGATCCAAACCAGGGCGGTGCTAATCGCTCCGTCTGCTGGAAAGAACCCCGACCGCCATGGGTCCAAAGCCAACGGTTGCTCCGCCACATTCCATGGCTGCCGGGGAACTGCATCTCTTTCTGTAGAATCTCCGAACTGGAAAAGAAGAAACTCCCTTTCCAGTCCATACACCGCCACCATTCCCTTGACTCCGGCCCGGATCCAAAAGTCTTGGGCCACCATTTCCGATACCATCCTTCTTCCCAACACTTCGTCTCCACCGCCGTGGCCATCCATAACTCTGATCTCTCTCTGAGACCCACCGTCGGTAGCTCAACCATCTTCGGGAACCATCACGAGGGCTCGACCATCTTGTCTGATGATAGCTCCGACGAGATCCAAACGGTGCAACGCTGCACCACTTTCCTCTTGTTAGATTCCGGCCGTTCCACACCCAACACTGTCTTAGGTCGATCCTACGGGTGGGTCGCCATGATCATCAGCATCGGCGATGATAGCAGGCCACCATAATGCCGACAATCACATCGAGAGAGGACAAAGCACGAATGACAAAGTACAATTCAAATAGACGCCGTAACGGACAGAAAAAGTCGGAATATGAAAGGCGCCTTTGGCTGGTGTCCCCTGCCGTTGTTTCCACCCATCTTGGACCTCTTGGTCCCACTGTAATTGATGGAAAACATCGACCCTGTCTAATCTCGATCGAGTGACGGGAGGGGATTCGCTCACCGTTGCAGGCAAGTGCATAATGTATATATGCGGATTTTCTTGCGCATACAAATACGTATGCGGACATCGCGGACCTGACTCCTGTGGACGTGTACAGATGCTTTTCATACAGACACGCTGCCTATATAAAAATCACTTGCGGAGAGATGCATAAAACATTTGTGTAGAAGCAAATCCGCATAATATTCTTATATGCGGACGTCCGTAGTAACCGTACCAAAGGTCCGTCCGTCGCCCTTGTTCGAACCCCACCACCCTCCTTCCTCACTCCCTCCGCCTCCCACTCGGCGGCGGCGGACGAAGCCTCCCGTGCCGCCTGTACCTGCTTCCCGAGATCGATCGCCGTCGAGGCGCTCCGTCGCGGTCCTTGGAAAAAACGGCCGTGCCCTACGGCTACTCGGGTACAGGGAAAGGGAACGGGTCGGATCAGTTCTTGAGGAGGGCGAATAAAGGAGTCGAGGAGGCAGGCCGAGACACCTCCATGATGCTTGATGGAATGCCTAAAAGAAAAAAAGAAAGGAATGGTTTTGCTAGCTCTTTGAACTAAGGTCAGTCTCAAAAATCCGTGCTTTTTTTTATAAAATCCTTAGCTATTTTGCTTGTTATTGTTGTTCCGTTATTGGTTTGTAGAGATCTCTTGGATTGGTAAAGTCAGAACGAGATAACCTCCTCTATCGCCTGGATGCAAATATTAAGCACAGCATTTCTCCAAACATCGTCAAGGGATTCCTGAGTTCCTTCTAAGCCTCCTACAGCAACCTAGATACTCGCAAAGACCACGGCCAAGCACTTAGACAAATAAAGCCTTAGAACGCAAACAAGGGAAGAGATAAGAGTTTTCCTCCATCCCCTCTTTCACAGACCTCTTGTCATCTAAGGAGAATGCACCCCTATCACAAGAATTACAACTGGGAAATGTAAAATAGAGGCAATTTCACTCAAACACTGAAATTTTGCTTCTGCTAAAGATATGGAGCAACACAGAATTGGAAACAACAAGCTTTAACGTAACATTTCCCTGTAATTTAATCAGGATCATGCTGATTAAGCTCAAGAGACATTGACATAGTGGTTCCACCTTTGACCTTCATCAGCCACCCATAACTCCTAAACGATGATTGGCTAGGTAGACCAGAAAGTAATGTAATAGGTGTGAGGCATTTGGAAGTTCTGTGTTTCTTTTAATATTTCCTGGGCATCCACACATATGAAAGGGTGTTGAAGTAAAGAGTTTGATTTATCAGGAATGTTATAAACATAGTGTTGATGTTTAAGTTATAATTTTTGAAGCTACCTTTTAGAAGCTAGCTGTTATTTAGATATTTGAGTGTACTCACTACAGACTAGCTGTTTAAGTGTTTCAAGACAACGATTTAGCATTATAAAGATATTTGGTTTTAAGTTACCAAGGTTCGCCATCTTGGTACTGGGCCTCATAGCAGTGTCAACTTGTTATAATGTCGGTATGAGGTAGGTTTGGCATATCAAGTATTGGTACGCCTCCCCATACCACGTATTGGTACCAAATCGATACGGTATGCCCTGCACCATCCAATTCGATATGGTACAGTACACTTTGTTATAACTGTCATACACTAGCTGTTTTAATTAACAATTCCCAAATAAGAATCGTGAAATTTGTTTCTAACCTCCATTTCCATCCAAAATGCATAATCATGTTATTATATCTTCCACTACCTTCTTTCCATTGCGGAAATTTCTCACATCCTATATACTTTGGGATCATTAAGGAAAAATCAATGAACATGACAAAGGGATGTATACAATTCTTTCCCACTTATATGAAGCTACATCAGAAAGAAGGCTTTGTTATATCTCAATTTTGTTTGGTGCTGCATAGGTTCATGAAAATTGTCATGGAGAGGCTTTCACATAGATGATTATAATTTTGTTGCACCGATGCATTGCTTAAGAAAAAGAAGGCTTGTTTGTGAGTGTGAGTGTATTTGGCCAACATCATTGAAGAAAGCAAGTTCAGCATGAGTTAGAGCAAGTTGTAATGTTTGTGAAACCAGATATGTACTAAATTTCATCTAGAAAAGAGTAGGAGAATCTATAATCCACGTACGGTAACCGCATGCTTTTTGGATGGCCCACAAAGGAAGTTGAGAACCACTCTTCTCATGAGCTTTATTTTTCCATTGAAGCATATGGTATCTCAGTTGAAATTGTTCTTCTTTGATACCCCCAAGTGTCCATGATGTTTAACAAGATCCATCCCCATCCAAATCACTAATAGACTTCTCTCTAAGGGGGGACCCTAGAAGCATAGGAAACATAGTTTTTGCAGCAAAGCCCATAAGCGGAATTGAACAATCACACATCATCTAGCCATTACTCTTCTCCCATTATTTCTGGGTGTAACAGAAGAACCCTACTCCCTCTACTTGCCCGAAATCCATTTCTTCACTTTCTCAATTGACAGGATCTCATCATTTCTAGGCTTTTTCCAAGTCTTGACTTCTATGAAAATGCCTATGAGGGTTTCATCGAGGATAAGGGAAAGGGGGAAGAGAAGAGGAGATGGTTTTGATACTTGGGAAAGGGGCTGGGAAGATCTTGGATAGGATGGGGCTATTTTAGAGTTGGAGACTTTAGTTAGATTATTTGTATGTGTTGGAGAGGCCATTCTGGGGGAGGAAGAGAGGCTACCGTGGTTCACTAGTGAGTGTGAGAGATTGAGTATTACATGGAGGATTGATGATTTTCAATTTGGTAATGCAGTACATGGATATTGTCGCCGATAGCCTCCAGATCTTGTCGTGGTTGGGTTTGGTAGCCTACTGAGGTAGAGGTCGGTCATCTACTGACGTGGTGAAGATCTTTGTCAAAGAGCTCCTGCACGAGAACGTGCAAAGAAGTTCACTCACTGAAGATTTTTTGGTGGGGGACCCTCCGATATTTAAATTAAACGGAGCTTCAGTAAATAGTAGAACAGAGAGAGGAAGAGTGGCAAAGTTTGGGCTCTATCTTCTGGAGAAGCAAAAACTTACTTGGGGGTTCCCTTTGCTTCCCTTTATATAGAGAGAGAGCAGTTACTTATTACCGCTGAGCTCGGTAATAGCTCCAAAAATCTGCACCTATTAGAGATAGTGGGGCGGTTGTTATGCGCATCAGGTATAGACGAGAATTACCCATGTTATCCGCAAGGATTATGTGTGGCAATTAAGCTCACGTGTGCATAATTAGGGGAAACGGCTCCAAGATCCTTGGATATGTATTCCTCCTTGGTTGATTACTGAGCAGATCGGTCGTCCTCGCTTACTGAGGCCAGTCAGTTGTACGCTGTTGATTGAGCTAGCTTTTCAATGCGGCACTTTATTTTATCCGGGGGCCTGAATCTCCATGTCGAGGTTCGTCGGTGACTTGGTCAGTTGAGTATGAGCTCAAGATTGATCACCATCTGAGGTCATGGATTTGACTGTCCCTCTTTAAGTCGAGGCTACTCTGGGGTCTTCTGTCCCTCGTGCTCTTTCTTCATAGGGAAGGTCGTCGATACATATAGAAGTGGTGAGTCACCTCTTTGTCCACGAGCCGACCTGTGCTAGTTGGGAAAAAGGCTCACTCCCTAACAAATATTATTACTGACTGTGGTACTGTGGCAGGATGGGAGGGATGCTCAAATGAATACGGGAAAAAAGATTCAGATAATTGAGTGGATAACTTGTTACCTTGTCTTTTTCTACTATACAATTTCTATGCAAATTGTTTTTAAGAAATGCCTACATTGGGGTACAAAAATATTCTAACATGCCTGAAGGCCATTCTACAGGGAGAACTGATCTGATGAAATCAAGAATTATCATGTGGTATAGGCATTGTAGGAAAAACAACAAAAAGTATAGAAAATATATTGTTCAATAATTCTCTATGAAAATACTAAGGTGAAAGATGGGGGGATGGCTTATCATATATGAGGAGTCAACCGTTGCTCATATCACCATCCAACTCTCATGGGAAGAACCACCTTGATCATGCAACAAGCATGGTACGGTCCATTAATATGCTATCACAGGGAGGCTTTGGCTAAACACCAAAACTTTACAAGCTATTTGAAAAATCGGTTTTGGGGCATCATTATTTAGATTTGGTTTCCACACAACTGGCTATTGTTCAACTATATGAGCCAATGGTTATGCTGAACTTATCAGTTCAAGTTTGACAACCTTCCACAGAAATAAACAAAGGTACATCTTCAGTTGGAACTTTTCGTTACATATGCTCCTTAAAGAAACTCCACAATTTCAGTATATCCGTTAACCGAATAACTTCACCTGGTTAGAAGTCTGAAGGTATCTCAACAACAACTCTGGCCATTCTTAAACAGCAAAATATTTTGATTTTCATTGCTGTTGATTCTGAGGATTTGTCTGCAAATACCGACTTAACTGAGAATTTTCGTGCCCCCTCTATTATTCATGAGCCAGGATAACTCCCTGATGCCACCATATGACATCAAGTCCAACTTGGAAAGTCCTAGTCACCGACCACACTTCTTCCTTCTTTGACCATGAACCTTAGTATGAAAGCACTACAATATTGCCTATGAACGTTCAAAGTCGATATAACTATATCTTGCTTATCAAAGTCTTGATTTGTAGTTTTTGAAACACATATTCTTTCAATAACATGTCTGTTTGTGCATATTTGTAACGAGATTTATGATATGTAGGAATTAAAATGTCCAAGGAGTTTGGGTCATGTTGTTTAAGAAATGAAATATCAGAGGATTTTTGTTCATATACCAGATGTATAATTCTATTTATTCCATATCATTTTAGAATTATTTGGGTTCATGTACTTAAGATATGCTTTGTAATGGATTGAATATTATTTAGGGATGGAATTTTGCGTAGTTATTTTTCATGAACATGTTAATGGTTATAATGTGTTTCATGACATTTCAGCAAACAAACTTATTGGTGATTTGGGTTCATGTACTTGCTATATGCTTTATAGTAGAATGGTTGCTTTTTAGGAATGAAATCTTGGGCCAGTTTTGTTCATACACATGTTAATGAATTTTAATGTGTTCCTTGGCACTTTAGGAACAAAATCCTTGAAGATGTGGGTTCCTATACTCATGATACGCTCCCTAATATGTTTCATGCTATTCTTTGAAACAAAATACTAAGTGATTTGGTTCTTGTACATGCAATTCTATCCTGACATGACTAGGAAAAAAACATATAGCAAAGATTCAGTGCTATTTATCTATCTGTGAATTCCAACTGACAATGATAATTTCTTATTGAGGATAATTTCTAATTTTCACACCTTAATTTCATTGATCTCCAATAGGACTATTTGTAGATTACAATGCCAGCTATTACAGTAATTACAAGAAAAAGGAACATCTTGGTTACATACTCAGTAAGGCCAAAGAACCAAAAGTAGAATTGCTAAACAAAGAGAAACCAAAAATAGGTGTGCAAGCTAAATATGAATATATGTTGACTTACTAAATATAGAGAGAAACAAATAAGAGTATATGCCAAAAGTAGAGCGATGAGGTGGAATGAATATGTGCTGACACACCCCTCAAGATGAAGAGTTAGGATCACGAATCTTCAACTTGTCCCTTAGGAACCTAAAACGTGAGGTACCCAAGGGCTTGGTGAGAATATCGGCAAACTGATCTTGGGTAGAGATGAACTGAACAGATAGTTGATGTCATGCAACACGCTCACGAACGAAATGAAAATCAATTTCGACATGCTTCGTGCAAGCATGGAAGACAGGATTGGCCGAGAGATAAGTGGCCCCAATATCGTCACACCATAAAATGGGGGGGCCATGTAAGGGAGAGCCAAGTTCTTGAACAATGACTCAAGTCAGATTAGTTCAGCTAATGCATCTGCTAAGGCCTTGTATTCAGATTCTGTAGATGATCGAGCAACTGTCTTCTGTTTACGAGATGCTCATGAAATAAGGTTGGGCCAAGAAAAATTGCATAGCCCCCAGTGGAACGCCTATCAGTCCCACTACCTGCCCAATCTGCATCGGTGAAGGCTTGAAGAGAGCGAGAGATTGATCTCTGAATTTGTAACCCATGATCAGCTATAGCTTGAAGGTACTGTAAGATGCGTTTGACCATAATCCAGTGATCAGAATTAGGAGACTGCATAAACTGACATACTTATTCACTGCAAAGGAATGTCAGGGCGTGTCAATGTAACATACTGAAGAGCTCCAACAATGGAGCGATACTGTGTAGGGTCTGGATAAGGAGCACCCCCTGAATCAGAACCCTGTGTCATGGCCATTGGGGTCTGAACAGGTTTACAATAAACCATACCTGCTTTTGAAAGAAGATCTCTAATATAGCGGGTTTGAGATAATAATAATCCGATAGAGTTTTGAATAGCCTCAATTTCTAAGAAAAATGAAGATCACCAAGATCCTTAATATAGAATTTTGTAGCGAGCTGACGAAGAAGTAGAGAGACCTGACTGGAGTCATTGCTAGTTACCAAAATATCATCAACATAGATGAGCACATAGAGGACATAAGAGTTCGTCCTCAAAATAAATAATGAAGGATCAGTCTTGCTGGCAACAAATCCTAGTCTGAGAAGAAACTGAGAGAGACGGTGAAACCAGGCACGGGTGCTTGTTTAACCCGTATAGAGATTTGTGGAGATGACAGACATAATCTGGATGGTCACGATCTTCAAATCTTGGAGGTTGTGACATGTAGACTTCCTCTGTCAGGTTACCATGCAGAAAAGCGTTATGAACATCTAATTGCTTGATGGACCAACCTTGAGAGATGGCAATGCTTAGAACAGCCCGAATGGTGGTAAGTTTGATAACTGGACTGAATGTCTCATTGTAATCAAGACTAAGCTGTTGGTGGAACCCTTTGCAACTAAGCGCGCTTTATAGCGCTCGAGAGAGCCATCAGCCTTTCTCTTGATCCTGTACATCCATTTACATCCAACTAAATTTTTTGTTGAGATGAACATGGAACAAGAGACCACGTACCATTACGAACTAAAGCATTAAACTCCTCAGTCATTGCAGTACGCCACACAGAGTGTTTAGATGCTTGAGTATAACAAGTAGGTTCTATGGTGAGGATAGTGCTAGTGAGGGCGGATGGTTGTTTGGACGGGGTCGAAGCACCATGGAATGTGTACGGATGGATTGGGTAGGTTGTTTAGAGGAGGTTGTGTCTTATTGGGAACTTGTCATGGGGAAAGATGTGGGAAGGGAGGGCTTTGCGGATAAGAGATTACAATAGGGGTCAGTAAGTAATCTGATCCGAACAGGTACAGAGTCTGTAGTACTAGAGGGGCTGGAAGGGAGAATGGTCATGGGAGGTGCTGGGGTAGACCGAGACATGGGGGATGCAACCGATGGTGAGGTAGACAATTAGGGCAAAGGAGATGGAGGAATAGATGGAGGGTTGGCCTCTTGTAGAGGTCGAAGTGATGTAACACCCCATGGCAGGGAAGAGGGAGATGGTGGTGGTGGACAATCCAATGGAGAGTGAGATTGAAAGGAAAGATAGATTCGTTAAAGCGAACATGCCTAGCGATATATGTACGATTTGTTTTCACATCAAGACATCGATAGGCACTATGAGAGGGACTATAGCCGAGAAACACACACGGTTGAAAGCGGTACTCTATTTTATGACGATTGTAAGGACGAAGAAAGGGAAAGCATAGACACCCAAAAATTCGTAAGAAGGCATAGGATGGTGGTTTATTATAAACGAGTTCGAAGGGGGACACACCACTGGAGACTTTAGATAGCATCCTATTAATGAGAAATACAGCCATTTCAAAGGCATAGTGCCAGTACAACATGGGTACAGATGCATGAGCAAGAAGAGACAGACCGATTCCGTAATATGATGGTGACGACGTTCAACAGCCCCTTGCTGCTCGTGGGTGTGGGGAGCTGCGATACGATGGGTAATGCCAATTTTACTAAAAATTGAGGAAGAGAGCGAAACTCTCCTCCCAGTCAGTTTGGATTGATTTAATAGTACGAGAGAAATGTCGTTCAACCAAAGCTTGAAATTGTAAGAAATAGAGAACATATCAGATTTGCGCATTAATGGATATAACCAATATATTTACTGTGGTAATCAACAAAATTACATAGTAGCGGTGTCCTAACAAAGATGGAGTAGGAGAAGGACCCTAAACATCACTATAAATGAGGTCTAATGAAAATTGACTACGACGATGGGATGGAGATAAGTACAACTTACTGGACTTGCCTAACTGACACGAGGGACAAAGAGGAAGAAGATATGTAGACTTACAGGGGAGATTATTGGTCTTCACCATGGAGCGAAGCAAGCGATAATGAGGATGGCCCAAACGGTTGTGCCAGCCATCAAGAGTGGTGCTCTCAGCCATGTGAACAGATGCGGACAAAGAAGAAAGACTGGGATGGAGAATGTATAATCCTCCTTCACTCGACCGGATAATACTGTGGTCTTGGTAGTTGGATCCTTCAAAAGAAATGATATGGATGAAATTCAAAAAAGATATTATTATCTTTTGCAAACTGTTGTACGGAAAGTAAATTTTAGAAATAGAGGAAACGTGTAAGATGTTAGATAATTGAAAAGAAGAGAAGAGTGAGGAGG
>KE505862.1:90010-103988 GCA_000441515.1 Elaeis oleifera
TATATATATATATATATATATATGTATATATATATATATATATATATGTATATATATATATATATGTATATATATGTATATATGTATGTATATATATATGTATATATGTATGTATATGTGTATCGGTATATCTGTATATATCCGTAGTATATATACGTATATATCCGTATATATACATATATATACACGTTGCTGCTTAAATCGGTCAAGGTCGAAAAATGAATGTCTGGTCCTCGTGCGGGGATGCTGGCGCTGGAGTGACCTGCAAGATAAGTTTCAAACCGGAGGTTGTGACTCCGGTGAAGACCCTTCGATGCTCAAGTTAGAAAAATAGAGAATAAAAGAGCAGCAATAAATTCTTTGAAAGGGATTTGATTGGATTTATTTAGATCCTCGAGCTCCGATTGTTTATCTAGAAGGATGTCGGAAAGTTGGGTTGTTAGCTATGAGATTGTATGATCCCGAGATTGTCGGGTCATTGGACATGTCAAACTGGATGAGATAATTCCGTCCTTAATCACTCTCGCGAGATCAAGGGAGATGGTTACGTCAGATCCTATCTATTCAAGATGGACAACTGTCGCACATGTTGAAGAGATAAGTCAGCTGAGGTGACGTGGGCAGCTCATACATGGTTAGACCTTGTGGATACCTCAACTTAGCATGGAGGCAACTAAGCTCATACGATGGTCCGCGGTCGTGTTGATGACCCAAGACTTGAAATGTCTTGTGATGTAGCACTGATCCGAGGTATTCACGGTAACCACCGTAACACTATCCCCTACTCCTAAGTTTGAGAATCAAATGAAAGGAGTACTCTAAAATATCTCGGATCCAATGCCATGCACTTTCACCTTCACGCCTGCCTTTTATGATGGCTTTTATTTCTTCCTCCTTTAAATTTGCGTTTTGAAGGCACAGGTAGCTACAGATCTTTTTTGTGCTGATTATTCATCATAATTCCTTAGAGCAAGATGGATTCACAGCATACGAAGAGACTTGAGCAAATTTTGGCTCGTAGGAGGTAGGTCGTGGTTTCGATTGCTAAAACGAAATCCACGATCGGAAAAGAAGAACATGCCGCTCTTGCCGCTGAGCCCACGGCCCCACCATTGGAAGCCATGATGCAGGATTCTCCAAAAAAAGTTTCGATCGACAGGGCACTGACTGAGATAGCATCAGAAATGAGCACGAGGGATGCTCTGAAAAAGATTCGACTGAGGTAGTACTGATGAAGAAGGTGGTCGACAATCCAGAGAAGGATCTAGCGATGACAATGGAAACTAGGGGATCTTTGGAGATGGCGACTCCTACTGGACACTTTCTTGCATCCACTTCTTATGCAAGACTCTCAGATCTGATGCCTCATGCTCTATCCATAGGAGAGAACCTCCAATCCATGGTGGAGTACTTGAGGAACCTCATACTGCCAGTCGAGAGGTTGTTCCTCAACGAACAAAAGGGGAGAAGCAATCTGTCGATGCTTTAAAATCTCTTGTGCATGTGGGCCAATGTTTGGCAAGCCCCACCAGTTCCAACCTCGATGTTCTGATGACAGAAAAGGAGGAGATCGACTTACTGAAGTATTGATTAGAGCATCTAGAGAGGAATAATACTAAGATGGCCAAGGAGCTCAACTTTACAGATGAGGCTCTTCAGGAGGCCCAAGAGTCGATTCTCCATCGGGACGAAGAACTGTAGTAGGTCAAAAGACAGATTGAGGCCCTCAAACAACAAAATTTAGGCCGACAAGAAGGTTGAAGATCTCGAAGGATAGATTAAAATCCTGGAGAGACATAGAGGTCTGAGGCTGAGAGAGACTATCGTCGAACCCGTGATGATCTGAAGCATCTGAGTAGGACACTTGAAGCAAAAAAATATTCTCTTCATCTTGAAACTCACTCTTGAAGGAGCCCCAGTGGTGGTCCGTCTAAGAGGGCCAGAACCTCCGAAGAGACGAGCCATGGAAAGAGAGCTCCTCGAGGAGATGGGTGCTCAGCTTCCAAGGGAGTTCAAGCCTCCCCAGAGCCACTCTCAGAAGTCCAGGAGATCGGATCGGAGGTGGAGTACCTGAATAAGAGGTTGGAAGAGAGAAAGATAAATTATAAGCTTCTCTAGGATAAATTATAGATCAAGAGATTTTACTCAAATGCATTGAAAGCAGAAGAAAGCAGCTGGAGAAGGAAAGGGCTAAGATCATAGCCCAAACTTGTAAGGCGGCGTTCTTCATGAGCTTCAAGAAGTGCAAGTCCGTTGCCTAGGTGCACCTTCCTTCGGACTTCATCAAGCATCTTCAAATCGATTGTCTGGATGAGGATTTATAGGTGGTGTCGTCGGATAACTGGTCGAGGTTTACAATCACATCCCACTTTCCAGATGAGGTGGATAAGATCGACACGACCGTCCAGACCGGGGGCATCGTTAGCACTAAGGAATACCATCCCACAAATGACCACCCCGGCAATCCTCCTGAGTGATTTATGCCCTCTTCTTCTTTTATTCTCTGTGATCCAAGGCCCCTGGTCTTGTAATAGAATCTCCATAGGAACAGATGTATTCTTCTTCTTTCAATGAATATGAATCATGCTTTTAAATATGTGAATCAAAGTCTTTAACATATGCTTGGCCCCTGGCTATAACTACAAAACTTGATTAGAGTAATAGCCAAAGCGAATACATAGCCTGTGTTGTGCTTCAAGCAAGGCACGAGCCGAGCTGAAGTTAGGGTGAAAATCTGAGTTGACTCTGGCTATGGTTAAAATTGCAAGTGTAATAAAAAATATAATTCTCATTTCGATCCGGGGTGAATTTCCATACTTGTCGTACAGATTTTGAAAAGACTAAAATTTGAATTGCATCCACATGGGAGGAATTGGTGCATGTCTCCACATATTCCTTCAAAAGTAGCATAAAGTGTGATTCGCCTGTCATTGACATTAACTACTATATCGGCGACAGCAATCACATCCATTTGCAGTCTCTATGTGTCACGCGTATGCTAGTCTTCTGTCGATGCACGTCTCCTGCAATTAATGCACCGATGGGAGGCAGTTTTTGGAGGTTCCATTCAAGTCTGAGGTTATTTAAAATCTTCAGACAGAATGAGATACAGACCTTGCAAAGTTCTGGTTATCTTCTCCTTTTACTGTGAGTTCCTCTCTTCTTCATCCTTTTGCGGCTTTCCTACATGAGAGAGATAGATGGCCACCATGGAGCCTGATTTTACCCGCTGGGCTTTAGATCAGAGTTGACAGAGTGAGACATAATCATGCTGCATGAGCAATATCAAATACCTCCCGCATTCTAACTTGAAGTCTCGAGGTCGGGTGATCGAGTCTGTTGTCTGCCTTCAAGACGTATAGACTTCTACAAGAAGTACTTTTGAGTTGGGCTGAGGCTTCCTCTCCACCCCTTTATTGTGGCACTCCTCTAATACTTTGAAATATCGCTGTGTATGGTGGTGTTCTTCCATTTTCTCTTCAGCCTCAAGCAGCACCTTGACTCGCACGGATAGTGGTACATGACTCTGCGAAAGAAGAAGAATGTTTTTGTCTGATATTTTGGGTTTGCCTTCCATCATGCATGGCTGGAAGCCAAGGTTTCTCTTCATCTCGCAGACATCAGGCGAAGACTAAAATTTTACCACGTAGGACGAACCCCGAGAGGCTACGTTAAAGGAATCTTCGACGAACAAGAGCCTGGAGCAGGAGATGGCAGCTCTACAGAGCTTCAGGATTTTAGAGTTGAAAGAGCTGCTGTCGGCTCGACACTGTTTAATGTCAGTATCAGCCAAGTTGCTCAAGGTACACGAGTCAACTATTCTGGCCTTAAATCTTTTGACTCTGTTCGTCTTACAATTTGATCACCATGATCATAGAGCTGAATGCTAGGAAGAGCTCAAGCCTACCAAAGAAAGAGAAGAAAATCTTACGGAAAAGAGGTGCCAAGCCCACCACCGAGCGGAGCCTCCAGGCCAGAGTCGAAGATCCCACACAATCGACTTCGGAGGCCAGGGAGTCTAAACCTTCTCATCTGAAAGACCATGAGATTACGCAGGTGAAAAGTGGCTTGCCTACCACCTTAGCTACCGTAGGCTACTAGGTGGGCCATGCAGACCAAGGCCTGGAGGAGGTGATTCTGAGCCTACCTGCTCCTTTCAGCTCAACGATCCAACCAGCTTCACCCACTGTCGGATCCTCTTCGAATGAGGCACCCGTCAAGGTTGCTGATGCGTCTGAAACTGTGCCAACTAGGCTAAAGTTTGAGACCTCAGCATTGAGGGATCCCACACTGACGAGCGAGCTACTCTCCGGACTGCTCCTCCCTACTAATGTGAACAAGTTACTGAACATTCCTCGAAGGAAGATGAGGAGAGGAGCCGTGGATTGCCTCATCCGGATATGTTGGGGCTTTCCTATTTAGCACTTACTGTATGCTCATTTATTACTTATGAATTTTTTTTCAGTTACCAGCTCACCCATTACTTGAATGGGTACATTGAAAGCTCCCATGAGCTGGCCAAAGAGGCAAAGAAGTTTGGGCTCAAAGTTGAGATGCTCAAAAGAGTAAAAGAGAAGGCAAAGAAGGAGGTTGGAGAAGTCTCCATGAAAGTCGATACTGTTGAGAGGAGAGCTAAAGATACTGAGGCAATATTGAGGAAGGCTGTTGAGGAGAATTCTCGACTGCTGGGCAAGGTAGTGGAGTTCGAAGCTCGGGCGAAGAAGAACACGGCTGCTAGCGAGGAGAACTCTCACCTGCAAAAAGAATAAGAGAGCTGAAGGTCCGACTGGAGGCTAAAAAAAAGCGAATAGCCGAGATCACTTCTAAGGCTATGAAGGACTTCCGGGCCTAAGAAGAATATGAGGAAGAAAGAGCTGAATATTTTGCTGATGCCTATTATCTGTTGCCACTTAAATCGATCAAGGTCGAAAAATGGATGCCTAATCCTCATGTAGAGATGCTGGTGCTGGAGTGACCTACAAGACAAGTCTCAAACTGGAGGTTGTGACTCCGATGAGGACCTTCCGACGCTCAAGTTACAAAAGTAGAGAACAAAGGAGCAGCAACGAGTTCTTTGAGAGGGATTTGATTGGACTTACTTAGGTCCTCAAGGCTCCGATTGTTTATATAGAAGGATGTCGGATAGCTAGGTTGTTAGCTATGAGATTGCATGATCTCGAGATTGTCGGGCCATTAGACATGTCAAACTGGATGAGATAATTCAGCCCTTAATTGCTCTCGTGAGATCATGGAAGACGGTTATGCCAGATCCTATCTATTCGAGATGAACAGCTATCGCACCGTTGAAGAGATAAATCGATTGAGGAGACATGGGTAGCTCATACATAGGTTAGACCTCATGGATGCCTCAGCTCAGTATGGAGACGGACTCCTTAACTCATACAACGATCAGTGGTCATGTTGATGATCCAAGAACTTGAAATATCTTGTGATGTAGTGCTAATCCGAGATGCAAACGATAACCATCATAACACTACCCTCCTACTCCTGAGTCTGAGAATCAGATGAAAGGAGTACTCTAAAAGTATCTCGGATCCAATGCCACGCGCTTCCGCCTTTACACCTGCCTTTTTACGATGGCTTTTCATTTTCTTTCTCCTTTAAATTTGCACTTTAAAGGCACAGGTAGCCACATATCTTCTTTTGTACGATTATTCATCATGATTCCTTGGACCAAGATAGATTCACAGTGCGTGAAGAGACTTGAGCAAATTCTAGCTCGTAGGAGGCAAGTTGTGGTTCTGATTGCTAAAATGAAATCTACGATCGGGGAAGAAAAATATGCCGCTCTTACTGCTGAGCCCATGGCCCCATCATTGGAAGCCATGATGTAGAATTCTCCAGGAGAAATTTTGATCGACAGGGCACCGATTGAGACAGCACCAGAAATGAGCGTCGAGGGATGCTCTGAAAAAAATCCGACTGAGGTAGCGTGGATGGAGAAGGTGGTCCACAACTTGGAGAAGGATCTAGCGACGACAATGGAGACTGGGGGATCTCTAGAGATGGTGACTCTTGCTGGGCACTTTCTTGCATTCACTTCTCATGCGGGACCCTCAGATCCAATGCCTCATGCTCTATCCATAGGAGAGAACCTCCAATCCACGGTGGAGTACTTGAGGAACCTCATACCACCAACCAAGAGGTTGTTCCTCAACGAACAAAGGGGAGAGAAGCGATCTATCGATGCTTTAAGATCTCTCATACATATGGGCCAATATTTGGCGAGCCTTGCTAGTTCCAACCTCGATGTTCTGACGATGGAAAAGAAGGAGATCGACTTGCTGAAGTATCGGTTAGAGCATCTAGAGAGGAATAATACTGAGCTGGCCAAGAAGCACAGCTTTATAGAGGAGGCTCTTCAGGAGGCCTAGAAGTCAATTCTCCATCGGAATGAAGAATTGCGGTAGGTCAAAAGATAGATTGAGGCAATCGAATGACAAAAATTCAGGACCAACAGGACAGATCTCGAAGGATGGATTAGAACCTCAAGAGATAGAGGTCTGAGGCTGAGAGAGACTGTCACGGGATTCGTGATGACCTGGAGCATCTGAGGAGGACACTTGAAGCAAAAAAAGATTCTCCTCATCTTGAAACTCACTCTCGAAGGAACCCCAGTGGTGGTCCATCCAAGAGGGTCAAAACCTCTGAAGGGATGAGCTGTGGAGAGAGAGCTCCTCGAAAAAATGGATGCTCTACTTTCAAGAAGTTTAGGCCTCTCCAGAGCCGCTCTCGGGAGTCCAGGAGATCGGATCGGAGTTGGAGCACCTGAAGAAGAGGTTGGAAGAGAGAAAGGTAAATCATAAGCTTCTCTAAGGTAAATTTATAGATCAAGGGATTTTACTCAAATGCACTGAAAGCAAGAGAAAGCGCTAGAGAAGGAGCTAAAATCATAGCCCAAGCTTGCAAGGCGGCGTTCTTCACAGACTTCAAGAAGTGCAAGTCCGTTGCCCAGGTGCACCTTCCTCCTGACTTCATCAAACATCTTCAAATCGATTGTCTGGATGAAGATTTATAGCGGTGTCGTCGAAAAACTGGTCGAGGTTTATAATGACATCCTACTTTCCAAATGAGGTGGATAAGATCAATGCAGCCATCCAGACTGAAGGCATCATCAGTGCTGAGGAATACCATCCCGCAGACGACCACCCCGACAATCCCCCTGAGGAGTGATTTATGCCCTCTTCTTCTTTTATTCTCTATGATTCGAGGCCCCTGATCTTGTAATAGAATCTCCATAGGAACAGATGTATTCTTCTTTGTTTGATGAATATGAATCATGCTTTTAAATATGTGAATCAAAGTCTTTAACATATGCTCGGCCCTGGCTATAACTATAAAACTTGATTAGAGTAATAGCCCAAGCAAATACTTAGCCTGTGTTATGCTTCAAGCAAGGCACGAGCCGAGCTAAAATTAGGATGAAAATTCGAGCAGGCTCTAGCTGTGGTTAGAATTACAAGTGTAGTAAAGACTACAATTCTCATTCCAATCCGGATGAATTTCATACCTGTCGTACAGATTTTGAAAAATTAAATTCGAATTGCATCCGCATGGGAGGAATTGGCACACGTCTGCATAAATTCCTTCGAAAGTGGCATAAAATGTAATTCATCTGCCATTGGCATTAACTACCATATCGACGGCAGTAATCACATCCATTCGCAGTCTCCACGTGTCATGCGTATGCTAGTCTTCTGTCGATGTACGTCTCCTGCAATTAATGCACTGATGGGAGATGGTTTTTGGAGGTCTCATTCAAGTCTGAAGTTATTTAAAATCTTCAGACAGAAGAAGATGCAGACCTTGCAAAGTTCTGGTTATCTTCTCCTTCTACTGTGAGTTCCTCTCTTCTTCATCCTTTCGTGGCTTTTTTGCATAAGAGAGAGATGGCCACCATGGAGCCTGACTTTGCACCGCTGGGCTTCAGATCAGAGTTGATAGAGCGAGACATAATCATGCTATATGAACAATATCAAATACCTTCCACGTTCTAACTTGAAGTCCCAAGGCTGGGTGATCGAGTCTGTCATCTACCTTCAGGACATATGGGCTTCTACGAGGAGTGCTTTCGAGCTGGGCTAAGGCTTCCTCTCCATCCTTTTTTCATGGCACTCCTCCAATACTTTGAAATATTGCCATGTGCGATGGTGCCGAATGCATGACGGTATATATACGGCTTCACTGTGGCATGCGTGCTAGCTGGGGTTGTGCCAAATGCCACATTCTTTCATTTTCTCTTCAGCCTTAAGTGGCACCCAGACTCACGTGGGTGGTGGTACGTGACTCCGTGGAAGAAGAATGGCTTCCACCTAGTATTTTCGGATATGCCTTCCATCGTGCATGGTTAGAAGCCAAGATTTCTCTTCATCTCGCAGACATCAGGTGAAGACTGAAATTTTACCATCTGGGGTGAACCCTGAGAGACTACGCTAAAGAAACTTTCAACAAACAAGAGTCTGGAGCAGGAGATGGCAGCTCTGTGGAATTTCAGGGTTCCAGAGTTGAAAGAGCTACTGTTGGCTCAAACACTGTTTAATGTCGGTACCAATCAAGTCGCTCCTCAAGATACATGAGTCAGCTGTTTTGGCTTTAAATCTTCTGGCTCTGTTTGTCTTACAATTTGATCACCATGATCGTAGAGTTGGATGCTGGAAAGAGCTCGAGCCCGTCAAAGAAGGAGAAGAAAATCTTATGGAAAAGATGTGCCAAGCCCACCACTTGGTGGAGCCTCCAAGCTAGAGTTAGAGATCCCACACAACCGACTTCGAAGGCCAAGGAGTTTGAACCTTCTCATCTAGAAGACCATGAGATTACACAGGTGAAAAGCGGCTTGCCTACCACCTAGGTGGGCCTACAGACCAAGGCCTGGAGGAGGTGATTCTGAGCCTACCTCCTCCTTTCAGCTCAGCGACCTGACCAGCTTCACCCGCTGTCTGATCCAACTTGGATGCGGCACCAGTCGAGGTTGCCGGTGCATCTGGAACTATACTAGCTGGACTGAAGCTTGAGGCCTCAGCACTGAGGGATCCCATGTTGGCGAGCGAGCTACTCTTCGGACTGCTTCTCCCAGCCGACGCGAACGAGCTGCTAAACATTCCTCAGAGGGAGATGAGGAGAGGAGCCATGGATTGCCTCATCCGGGTATGTTAGCACTTTCCCATTTAGCACTTACTGTATGCTCATTTATCACTTATAAATTTTTTTTACTTACCAGCTCACCCATTACTTGAACGGGTACATTAAAAGCTCCCATGAGCTAGCCAAAGAGGCAAAGAAGCCTGAGCTTGAAGTTGAGATGCTCAAAAGAGCAAAAAAGAAGGCCAAGAAGGAGATTGGAGAAGTCTCCATGAAAGCTGACACCACCGAGAGGAGAGCCGAAGATGCTGAGACGACGTTGAGGAAGGCTATTAAGGAGAATTCTTGACTGCTGGGCAAAATAGTGGAGTTCAAAGCTCAGACAAAGAGGAACCCGGCCACTAGCGAGGAGAACTCTTGCCTGCAAAAGAAATAAGAGAGTTGAAGGCCCAACTGGAGGATGAAGAGAAGCGAATAGCCGAGGCTGCTTCTAAGGCTGTGGAGGACTTCCGAGCCTCAGAAGAATATGAGGAAGAAAGAGCTAAATATTCTGTTGATGCTTATGACATCGAAAGGCAGTCTATCTAAGCCCAAGTTGCTACCAAATATCTGGATTTGATTTTGAATTCAGGATCCCAGATGAAATTTGGGATCCTACCGCGGCGGATATCTTAACAGCTGGCACCTCAGCTCCAGGCACTGTCCTGTAATTTTGTATTTCTCTTTTTGTGTTTTAGGATCATTATAAGAAAATTTTGAAAAGAATAAAATGAGTAGAATCTTTTTTGTCATATTTCTACTACGTGAACTGACTCATACCGATTTGAGATAATTTAATTGAATGGTAACCTCATTCTACTCCCTTAAATGCGGACGATTATAAAGAATGGTGATCGATGACTCACCTAATAAGGCCACACCTGGGAGACAGTACGGGGCCTATGAAGATGCGCCACGTGGGCACACTCTATTTTGTGAAGCATCGCAGGGATTTATTCCTACTCCGAAGAAAGTGCATCATTAACTGCTTGGCATTAACTTATGGGAAGCATCGATTGGCGATTGATGTGGTTGCTAGTGCTTATAAATAGAAAATCAAAGAGCAAAAGGATCTCTACTTCTCCTTCTGTGGCAAGAAGTCTCCTTCTTCGCCTACTGCCATGTTGTTGCCTTCGAATCTGCCACTTTTGGAGTTAATTAAACAATGGATAAGAAAGTGGAATGCCTTTGCAAGGGATGCCCGCCAGAGGTATTTAGCCCATGAAAGGAAGAGAGCTAGGCGGGCTGGCGCATCCTCTTCTCATAGGGTCCCCCCTTCTCTACCTCCTGCAATCAGACTCCCCCCTCAGCTTGAGCACATCCTGCCTACAATTCAGGAGTGCTGCATTACAAAGTTTCGAGATTCTATGGTGTTCAGGAGAAAATGCTCAACGTCACCGCCACCGCCTTCATCCAGAGCTTTGATGATTGTAAGGCCCGTTTGCTAAGATAATACCATATCTAGAATTTTATGGCATATAGACTAGCAGTACCGATGAAGAGGTGGAGACCTCAATGGATGAAGATTAAATTAGCTCACTCAGATGGTGAGAAGGCAAAGTCCTCAATGGACGAAAATTAGACCAGCTCACCTAGCCGATCCGATGCTCCATCGATTGCAATGGAATGTCCCTCATCTTCTTCTTTCCTTGTTTTCTTCTCTTGTTCACAAGACGGTGCCTAGAGCAACTGTTCTCTCTTTGTAAAGTGTCTGAAACACTGGCTTTTTTTTGTAAAGTGCTTGGAGCATCGATTTTTTCTTGTAAAGACTTTAATGAATAAAAAGAATGCTTTGTTTGAAAGTCTTTACTTTGATTCCAACTTTAAATTTATATCTATGAATTTTGTAATTTTACTAGGCTCATAGAGAACAGCACAAGTAGATGCTCAGATCAGCATAAAGAATACTTACTGCTCATCTCGGCATAAGTAAGGATCCGAATAGCTCATATTAGCATGAGAAAATGCTCAGTGCTCAACACGAGTAAGGTTCTAGATAGCTCAGCTTCAATATAAATATATTTAGGACAACTTCGATTGAAGTGAACATATTTAGAGCAATTTGGAACAATTTGAATATAGTCCGACCGTCCATGGATCTTAGAGCAGTTTTGAACAACTTGAATATAGTCTGATCATCCATGAATCTGAGGCATCATAATAATAACCTCAACACTACCTCCTACTCCTGAGTCTGAGATAATACCTCAGGTGGAAGGAGTACTATTGAAATAATGCCTCGGGTCATATATTGTCCATCTTTTTATTCTTCTGAAGAGGCAGTGTGTGGCGGCGGCGATCTTGTGCCTATAGCATCCAGGGCTCTTCAGCAGTATTTCGAGGGTCTGATTAGTTATCTCTTACGAGTGACGTTGCGTGCCTGCGGTGATCTTATGCCTACGGCATCTAGTAGTTCTTATCTTCGCGCAAGAGGCAGTGTGTGCCAGTGGCGAGCTTGTGCCTACGACATCTTGCACTCTCAGCGACATTTCAAGGGTCTGATTAGTTATCCCTCACAAATGGCATTGTGTGCCTGCGGCAATCTTATGCGTATGGCATCTAGCACTTCTCATCTTCATGCGAGAGGCAATGTGTAACAGTGGCGAGCTTGTGCCTGTGGCATCTTTCACTCTTGACGGCATTCCGAGGGTCTGATTAGTTATCCCTCATGAGTGACGTTGTGTGCCTGCAGCGATCTTGTGCCTATGGCATCTAACACTTCTCATTTTCACGTGAGAGGCAATGTGTGCCAGTGGCGAGCTTATGCCTATAGCATCTTGCACTCTTGACGGTATTTCGAGGGTCTGATTAGTTATCCCTTACGAGTGGTATTGTACGCCTACGACGATCTTATGCCTATGATATCTAGTACTTTTCGTCTTCGCTCGAGAGGTAGTATATGTCAGCGACGAGCTTGTATTTATGACATCTTGTACTCTCGACGGCATTCTAAAGGTCTGATTAGTTATCCTTCATGAGTGGCATTATGTACCTACGATGATCTTGTGCCTACAGCATTTAGCAATTCTCATCTTCGCACAAGAGGTAATGTGTGCCGGTGGCAAACTTATGCCTACGGCTTCTTGTACTCTCGACGATATTCTGAGGGTCTGATTAGTTATCCCTCTGAAGATTTTCTCAAGGGCCTTTCTTCGCTTCTTGTGTGACTCGAGCTCTACAGGGGTCTGGTAAGTTAGCCCTGTCTCGAAGTCGTCGAGATCTTCTCGAGGGTCTGGTAAGTTAGCCCTCATATTAGTAGATCGTAGTTATGGTTTAGGGTCTTAAGTAAAAGGAGGAGGCAACTCTTGAAGGACTCGGGTGCCCATCACAAATTGATGGCTCTACAAATTTTATTTCATGGAAAGTATTGTTACATTATTGGTAATATATGCAGAGGTTTGCCGAGTTCCATGGCCTAAAAATTGAAGTCCTGTCGAGCTGCTTTAGATTATAAATTTTTAGGCGTACAACTTCATCCACTTGGTAAGGACCTTTCCAGTTGGGCGATAGCTTCTCTTGCTCGATAGGCTGTGAGACTTTAGCTCGACACAGCATCAGATCACCAGCTTGGAACTTTTTTGGCTTAACTCGAGAGTTATAATATCTGGCCACCTATTGCTGGTAGGCAGCCATTCTAACAGTAGTGCATTCCCTACTCTCCTCGATCAGATCAAGATTGGCATGGAGCCACACCAAACTGGTGTCCTTATTATATTCCTCGACCTTGAGAGAGGGAAATCCAAACTCCATGGGAATAACTGCCTCAGTCTCGGAAGCCAAGTTGAAGGATGTTTCACCAATTAGAAGCCTCTGAGTGGTCTGGGATAGCTCAGCTCTTGACAAGTATGTCATCAACATACGCCTCCATATTGCGGTCTAGCTGATCTATGAAGATTTTATCCACCAACCGCTGATAGGTGGCCCCTGTATTTTTCAGACCAAAGGGCATTACCCTATAACAATAGAGTTCATGGTCAGTGTTATGACCTGGCCCAATTGAGCCCTAAACCCAGCCCACGAAAGCCCATCAAAAAAAAATTGAGGAAGACTCCCATAGGGAGTCTTCTTCCTCCTGATCGGCTCCTAAACGGAGTCGAAAAGCTCGTCGGGAGGAGTCAAACTCCTCCCCTCCGACTCTATTTAAGGGGGAGACCCCTTCTCCCTTCCTCCACCTGAGAATCCCGAGGCAAAACGACGGGGATCGTCGAAAAATTCTCGTAGAAGCCCATCACCGTGCTCGCCTTGATTTCTCATCGGAGCTCGAGGTAAGCCCCGATTTCTCTCCCTCTCTTCTCCCCCTTCCTTTCCGTGCTCGTGTGCACGATCGTCGGCGATCGGAGTCGCCGAATTTTGTTACGGAAGAAATCCGTTTTTTTGTTATTCTTCTCGATTTTCCGACGTCGGTGGTCACCGCCGACCGTCGGATTCACTTCTTTCGAGCCGCCCGTCGTCACCCTTCCACCGTCGGCCACCACCGTGCCGGTCATGCCGCTGATCGGCCGACCAAAGGAGGGGACCACACGGTCCCCTGTTTCGCCCAAAGGAGGCCACGGGAAGAAGGAAAGAAAAGAAAAGAAAAAGAAAAGAAAAAGAAGAAAAATAGAAAAAGAAGAAAAATAGAAAATAATAAATAGACTCTCTCTCCTCTCTCTCCCTCTTTTCTTCTCTTTCTAATCTCTCTCTAGTCTCTCTCTATTTCTCTCTGTACTTTCTCTCTCTAAGTTATTTCTCTCTCCTAAGATTTCTAAAATTTTGAGAAGAATGATAATGAATTGAAATTGATCCTAATAATAAATTTTGATTTGTGATCGTCGGATGGTATACCAGCATCCACCTTGAT
>KE505862.1:175383-187179 GCA_000441515.1 Elaeis oleifera
ATCTAATAGTGATCGGAGCGATAAGGTAGTGGCCATAACTGCAAAAGAAAATCAAAACCTAAGTAGTATATGAATTGATTAAGCCTAAAGATATGGATTTAGTCTAAAAGTTCTTCTACTATTTTATTCAAATTAGTAGCCTCTACCTTCAATTCGAGAAATTACACAAATTTTTTAGTGGGTACTAGAATCTACATGGGCTGCACATGGGCCTGAGTGTGGCTCGGCCAACTCCTATGCATCCATGGATAGGTTCTTAATTAATTATTTCATCAAATAATTTTAGCATTCAATTTTATCCCAGACACCTCTTCAGTAGGTGTGTGGCGCATCCACTGAAAGTTTTGATTAGGTCCAACCATTAACATGCCAGAATTTAGTGCATCTAACAAACAAGTGACCGGACCTGAGTGTGGCTCGACCAATCTAATCATCATTAGAAAGATACAACTAAATCAACATATTATGAATGATAATTCTAACAGCCAGATGAGCACCAGGCATGTGGCACCTCTAATGATTATCTAAACTGTTGGACTCATTATTATCCAACTTAATGGGAGGCAATGATCTAGTTATCACTATAACTATTTCACTTTAGGGACCTAATAATTTTAGAAGATTTAATTAGTTAAATTGAGAGATGAGAAAAAACTTGATAAGTTAATCTTAATCCTCCACTGACTTCATCAAGTCAGATTAAAGAAGATTAGGCATAAGCTGGTCTAGCCAACCAGTCATAAATCCTCCCACTAACTTCATCAAGTCATGAAGAGGACTTAAGACAAGTTGAACTACGGGCACCTAATCAGTCATACTGATTTTTAGTTAGCATGGGTCAACCCAATCATTAAGTGATCTAACTAAAATATAATTCATCATGTTGGCCAGATAAGTGAGATCGATGGGAGGATATGTCATTAACTCGACATAGATTCAATCTATGCGAGTAGCTCTCAATTAATGACCATTGATCAAAGCTGCCATACTTACTGTAGACACCAACTAGTTAGTCATTTTCAATTCGATCAACTTATAGACTTGGGTTAGACCACAGAGCTACGATCAAGGTCCATATTGGTCTAATTAAAGATATAGACTTGACCAACTACAATTATTGAAATTGATCAAGAGAAGAAATTGATCCAATCAGAATTAACTTTAATTAGATTTGATCAATTACTAACATAGTCCATTATCAATGACTTCTAACCTTAGGTCTAATCCAGTTAAATGAATTTGATTAAAGCTAACCCATTAACCCATGAATTATGAAATTAATATCTTAGATCTTTGATTCTTAAATCTAGATCACTTAATTCTCAATTAAGTTTGGGCTGACATGGATTCGGATTCGATATTTGAAAATAATTTTCAATTTTATAAATATTTTATAACCAATCATCTAATGATCAAAATCTTAATTTCAGATCTAAAATAAGTTTAAATTTTTTTATTGTTCATCATCATGGAAAAGACTACGTAGCACCCCTACACGCCATAGGAGATCTCATCGAATGGATAAATAGGGTTACGAAACTCTGATTTCTCCTATGATCGAACGGCTATGAGGATCTATCCAATCAGATTACTATACTACTCAAATTTTAAATTAATTATTTAGATCTAATCTAAATAATTAAAATCAGATTTTATAAGGATCAGCACAAACTAGGACAACCTTTGCATTACAAGGGTAAACCTTACAGCAGGATAATCTTATATCAGTTTGTGCGATCAGATCTATAACTAATTTTAGATCTAAATATCATATATCAAATTTAATCTAAATTAAATTATAGATCTAAATATAAATAATATTATGTCATATAAAATCGATGCTCTGATACCATCTGAAGAGAAAACGGGTAGTTCAAAGCATGTATTTTAAATTTATAGTGAAAAAAAAATTAAACACTTTAATCTTCTAAACATACCTTGGATTAGATCTAAACTACTGTTAAAGATCTATGACATAAAAATTTATATATAAAATTTGATATAAAATAGAAAATGCATCGATCATATTGGTGCCCTGAATCTGATCTAACCCTTAGATCACATCGATTGAGTTCAGAACTCATCATCTTTTCATGGATCGATGATCTCCACTATTGGTAGATATGGTATGAAGCTCTTACCGATGTCGAGCAACCGCATAGATCATCTAGCCTCTACAGATCATCCACTAGAAGTTCTGATCGGATCTTCTTTCGTGGGAGTGCTAGCTCGCATCGAAGGCTCTGGATGGTTGATCTAAGCTCCTTTCTTTGGATCTTTTCAACTCTTTTAGATTAAAGATGAAGTTTTACAAGAAGTTGATGGTGTGAGAGATTGGACAAGACTCACTCTTATATTTTTTCTCTCACAAAATCTAAAGTTGAAACCCTAGAACCCACCCTATACCTCACGCCCAAGAAGAAGATCACTTCCTCTATTTCTCACGCACGGAAGCCCGACCCACTCTCAAGTTTTCATGCCCCAACTCTAAGATTTCTCATACCAAAATCACTCTTTTTGTTGCACAAAACTGATCACATCTTAAGGGTGGCATCCTATGAAAATAAGGATAAGAAAGGTAGTTCCGGATCAAATTCAAATGTTAGTTGATCCTTATCACCAATTCAAATCAAATTTAAATTAAATTTTGAACCAAATCTTATTATTCTCTTAAAAACTTAGAAAGTGATTGACCAACATCAAAATGACACAAAAAATCTCATGCAAAAATACTTTGTGCACGTAGAAAGGTGATGACGTGAAGAGAAGAGTCCCACTCAATTTGGACTCTAGGTTGTCATTCAAATTTAAACCCATTTGAACTCAAATTTAAACCAACTAATTTCTAATTTAAAAAGAGATTAGATGTGGGTGTGGAACTACTTTTGGGCATGAGAAAAAATTCATGCAAAAAATTTCTCGCGTGAAGAATAAGAGGGTGCAGAGAAGGGAGGCGCAAGGAATTTGAATTCAAATTGATTTCTCATCCAATTAGATTCTTAACCTAACCAAATTAGGTTAGACCCAATTGGATCTCTAAATCTAATTTAATTAGGTAGCATATAGCCATAATTAAATCTTAACCAAATCAAAATTAATCAAGCTTAAGTCCTGATCAAATCAGAAATCGAACACCTTTAGCAATTAGGTCATCTCATAACCTAATCGGATCAAACCAAATTGAATCCAATTCCATTAGATTTGATCCAAATGTCAATGCTTAATCAAATTGAGCTAATTAGTAATCTAATTACTAATCAATCCTCCTATAATTTATCAACAATTAGTGAATTGATTTATTATAATTTTTGCACAGGGTTAATCATCAATCGAATTGACTGTTTTACCTTAAATGATTCTTAATCATCGATCAGCTATATGATCAGTTAGAAATTTTTTTGACCTAAACTTCTTAATCGAATTGACTATTTTACCGTATAATTCATCTTTTGACTCAAATACTTAAGGTGACCTAGGGTTTAACTGTCAACCCTGATATGGTCATCTACATTATATTTAATTTTCAAATCCATCACATAGATTACTCCAATCGAGATTTTATTGAATTAAAACACATCGATATATTAACTCCTACTTATTCAAAGAGATCAATTCTATCTTGACTCACACACCGACTTGCAAATACTTGACTGTATCCAAAAATCTTTCATCACTGAATTAAAAATTCAGATAGTTTGGTACCAAAGTGCAGTGAGTTGCTTGCAAGTCATCATGGTGATCTCAAATCAGAGAGATACTTATACCTATATCCTTCATAAGCTACTCTTGATAACAGAGTGCTCAGTAATTGGTCACGTTCAGTGAGATATACTTCTATGTCTCACTTGTATGTCATGCCAGTGTCTCCACGCTCCTTGGTTAAGAGGATAACCAACGTACATATCACACAACGATCTATACTTGATATAGCTATCGTCCTAATAATAGTATATCATTTGATCATAAACATAAGGTTTAAGGACTAAATGATATATCCTTCTATATCGAATCAAATAGTCCTAAACACTTCATCACATAACAGGAGTTCAAAATAAGATGTACACAGTGATGAGAAAATTAAATAATATTTATTAATTCAGTAATTTATATATAATTACAATAATAAGCTCAACCGTCAACAGACTGACGATTGACTTTGGGACATAATTTTCAATAGTTATGGCCATCAACTTGTCACTCCGATCACTGTTAGATAGTGATAAATTAAAGGATCTAATTTTGATAGTTGGTATCGAAATTAAAGATAGTCCTAGAGCACAAGCGGATCTTGTACGTGTTGACGGATCTGGCATCTGAGGAGCCCACTCCCAACGCTCGTGGTACGGTTCGAGATACTTACTTGAAGTGGCTCAACGACCATACTACAGTACGTTGTATTATGCGAGCGGCTATGAACAATGAGTTCGATCGCAAATTTGAGAAAGCTCAGTCAGAAAAACACTCAAAGTGTCGAACGATTCTTTTGACACTCCCGACGATGTGGAGCGATACAAGACTAATTATACTATTTTTAATACCAAGATGAGGGAGGGGGCGTCGGTAATCGATCATGTATTGTATATGATCGAACAAATCGAGTGCCTCAGCAAGCTCAGTTTTTCTTGCATGAGTAGCTTGAGAAAGATACGATTCTGAATTTTCTGTCGAAGTTCTACTTACTGTTTCTCAGTCATTATCGAATGACAAAATCTGTAGTAAACTACCACGATCTATTAGGGTTGCTACAGACTTATGAGAAAGATCACCAACTCTACAAGGAGATGATGAATGTAGTGGGAGCATCTTTTTTAGGCGAACGTCATCCCTTTAAGAATAAAGAAGAAGAAAACAAGGTGCCAAGTGATGGAGGTCAGACCATGAAGTCTAAGTCTAAGTCTGACCAGAGCCAGGTAGAGTGTTTCTATTATAGGAAGCAGGGTCATTAGAAGAGGAACTGTCCTCAATATATTACTTTCTTGATCCAAACAGGCCTAAGAAGAAGAAGCAACCGGCTGCTAAGCAAGATAATTATATGATAACTTCATACAACCTCTCAATTTGTGATACAATGACCTGGGTATTAGATACTGGTAGTTCTATTAATATTTGTAATTCATTGCAGGGACTTCAGATCAGTAGGAGATTTGAAGACGGTGAGAGATTCCTAAACGTTGAAGATGAAAGATCAATTTTAGTTCTAGCTTTAGGAATCATCAAACTTGTATTCAATTCACATATCATTGTTCTTAGTGATTGTCATTATTGTCCTAGTTTCTTATTGAATATAATTTCTGTAGGCCTTCTAGCCAAAAAAAATTATGAAATTTTAATAATTTTTTTTTTGTGATATCATTTTGAATGGTGTTACTGTAATGCACAGATAATTGAATAATAAAATTTATATTGTATCATGATCTAGTGTAATGTACACATCGAGAAACCATCCTAAGATAGATGATGTCTCGGATGGCTATCTTTGGCACTGTAGGTTAGATCATATTAAAAGAACAGGATGAATACGTTAATCTGAGAAAAATTTTTAAGATAATAATTATGAATCATTACGAACCTATGAATCTTGTCTGCTTAAAAAGATAACCAAACCACCTTTTACTGAAAAAGGTGAATGAGCAAGTGATATTCTAGATCTCGTACATACTGATATATGTGGACCGATGAATACAAGTGCGAAAGGAGGGCATCAATACTTCATTACGTTCACAGACAATCTATCGAGGTATGAATATGTTTACTTGATGAAGAACAAGTCATAATCGTTTGAAATGTTCAAATGATTCCGTAGTGAGGTAGAGAAACAAACTGAAAAGAGCATTAAAGCTCTTCGATCTGATCGAAGAGTTGAATATCTTTTCGATGAATTTCTGACACATCTAGAAAAGAATGAGATTCTCTCATAATAAACTCCTTATGGAACATCATAGCATAATAGCATCTCAAAAAGGAGGAATAGAATCTTGTTGGATATGGTTCGATCCATGATGAAATTTTCGAATCTATTAATCTCATTTTGGGGATATGCACTCGAATCAACTTATATGTATATAATAAGGTTTCAAGTAAGTCTATGAATAAAATACCATATGAGATATAGACTGGATTTGGGGGTGTCCGACTTATGTCAGACATTTAAAAACCAACAAATTAGGATCTAGGTCTGACAAGTATATCTTCATAGGATATCCTAAAGAAACCAAAGAGTATTACTTCTATCTTGCTCATGAACAGAAAGTGTTCATAAGCAAGAAAGCATAATTTTTAGAAAAAATTTCTTAGTGAAAGAATTAGTACTTCTAAAATTGAGCTTGATAAAATTTGACAAGTAGAAGGATCGACACAATCTAGTGAACCCACAGAACCTGATTTGACTGAGTTAAATTCAAAACCTGTTAATGATGCATCATTAAAAAAATTTGATAGAGTATCGCATCCACCGAACAGATACTACTGTTTATTGGTCCGAGATGGAAATTCTATTGAACTCGATGAAAACAATAAGGATCTGATCTCCTACATGGATGTAATATAGAGGTCTGACTCCAATGAATAGTTAGAAGCCATGAAATCTGAAATGAAGTTTCTGAAGATCAATGATGTGGACATTAGTTGACTCACCTGAAAGGATAAAACCTATAGGGTGTAAGTAGATCTTCAAGAGAAAAAGAGGCACAAACGGGAAGATGGAGACCTATAAAGCCCGTCTGATTGTCAAAGGGTATCATCAATGTAATAGTATTGATTATGATAAGATATTCTCTCCTGTGGTAATACTGAAATCCATTCGGATCATACTTGCGATAGCTGCACATCTAGACTATGAAATCTAACAAATGGATGTAAAATAATTTTTTCAATGGTGAACTAAAGAAGAGATGTATATGATACAACCTAAAGATTTCACATCTACAAATGAGTCTAAGGTATGTAAGCTTTAGAGATCCATTTATGGATTGAAGCAAGCAAGTAGGAGTTGGAACATACATTTTGATAAAGTGATCAGAACATATGGCTTCATTAGGAATGGAGAAGAATCCTGCATATACAAATAGGTTAACAATTCTATGATAGTATTTTTGTTCTGTATGTGAATGATATTCTCTTAATCGAAAATGACGTTCCTGCATTATAAGGAATAAAAGTCTGGCTGTCATCTTAGTTCTCTGTGAAGGACTTGGGAGAAGCATCCTACATTCTTGGGATGAAGATCTATAAAGATAGATATAAAAGATGCTTGGATTGTCTCAGTCCACGTTCATCGATACCATACTGAAATGGTTCAACATGAAAAATTTGAAGAAGAGCTATCTTCTGATAGGCCATAAATTACTCTCTCAAGGAGGAATTATCCGACAACTCCTCAAGAGAGGGAGCATATGAGGAGGATTCCATATGCTTCGACAGTATGCTCCACAATGTACGCTATGATATGTATAAGACCAGATATGGCATACTCACTAGGAGTAGTAAGCAGATACCAGTCTGATTTAGGAGAGAACCATTGGAAGGTTGTAAAAATCATCCTTAAGTATTTGAGAAATACTACGGACCAGTGGCATGTTTATAGTGAAACTGACTTAAAACTTGTGGGGTTTACAGATTTTAATTTTCAGTCAGACTATGATGACAGTAAGAGCATGTCGAGATATATCAACATCCTGAATGGTGGAGCTATCTGCTAGAAAATTTTAAGTAGTATACTGTGGCTGACTCTACTTGCAAAGTGAAATATATCGCAGCATCCGATGCTGTGAAAGAAGCTGTGTGGTTACAAAAGTTCATCGATGAGCTTGGAGTAGCACCCTCCCTCGATGGTCTAATTTTGTTGTACTATGACTGTACTGGCACCATTACTCAAGCGAAGGAATCGAAGTCACATCAGTGCACTAAATATATTCTACACCGCTACCATCTGGTCTGGGAGATCGTGAATCAAGATGATATCGAGCTTCAGAAGATCGACGGAAAGGAGAATCTGATCAACTCATTTACTAAAGCCCTCAGTATCAAGGAGTTCAAAAATCATAAACTGAAGATGGATATATGATACTGTACTGATTGGCCTTAGGCCAAGTGGGAGTTGTTGGGAATTGTGTCTCAAAATCAACCGTCAGTCTATTGATGGTTGTACTAATCAATGTAAATGTATATGAATTGATAAATTAATAAAATTATTATTTGACTTTTTCATCACAAAATAGTGTACATCTTCTTAATGAACTCCAATTGTTATTTGACTTATACCCACATCTTTTGCGATATCCAGAAATCTTCTATTCCTAAATTTTTAATTCAGTAATGGAAGATTTTTGGATACAGTCAAGTACTTGCGAAGTTGGTGTGTGAGTCAAGATGGAATCGACTCCTCCGAATAAGTAGGAGTTAATTCATCAGTATGTTTAATTAATAAATTTTAGCTAGGATAATCTATGTGATAGATTTGAAAGGTTGAATCACAATGTGGCTGACAAATCTAGGTTTGACAGTTAAAACTCTAGGTCACCTTGAGCATTAGGGTCAAAAGGATGAATTATACAGTAACCATATGCCAATAGGTTCATAAATGATGCCTTACAATCTTTCGATCTATCTGGACATCGGGTCTCATTGCTAGATGGTTACATCGATTAGTTCAGAAAGTTATTTTATACTATCAGCTTAGGTTTGAACCTATAGGATCACACTCAAAGAAGTTTCTGACTGATCATATAGCTGATCAACGATTGAGAATTGTTCTAGAATTTAATCGTCAATTCGATTGATGATGAACCTTATGCAAAAGTTATAATAAATTAATTCATTAATTATTGATGAATTATAAGAAGATTGATTAACGATTAGATTACTAATTAACTCAATTTGATTGAGCATTAAAATTTGGATTAAATCTGATTGAATTGGATTCAATTTGGTTTGATCCAAATAGGTTATGAGATGACCTAATCGCTAAGGGTGTTCAATTCCTGATTCGAACTCGATTAATTTTAATTGATTAAGATTTAATCGAGATCATTTATTATCTAATCAAATTAGGTGATCTAATTGGATCTAATCTAATTTGATTGGATCAAGAACCTAATTAGATAAGAATACAAGTTTGAATTTAAATAGAATGAAACACCCTTGCGCCACCTTTACCTGCGTCCATCCTTTTCTTCATGTGTGAAATGAGTTTTCATCTAAAATTTTTTGTGCCTAGAAGGTATGTGATGCCTTCTTCTGATCTCCTTTGGATTAGAGTTTGGTTGGTTCAAGTTTGACTTTAAATTAGTTTGAAATCAGATTGAAACCAAGAGTCCAATTTTTATAGGACTCTTCCAAGCTGCTGACCACTTCTCTTCTCACATGCAAACTAAATTTTTGCATGATATTTTTTGTGCCAATCTGAGCTTTGTCACACTCCTTTTTGAGTCCTTTAGTTATGGATTAAATTTGGTTCAAAAAAGAGTTCAAATCTGATTTGAATTCATAATAAGATCAAAGCCTGTTTGAAGCTGAATCAAATTATTCAAACTCTTCATGGGATGCCACCTTAAAAAGAGTTGATTTTTGTATGCCAAACCAGATCAGATTTGATATGAGAGAACCTCAGAGAAGGGGCATGAAAAACCAAAGAAAGGGTGGGCATTCGTGCGTGAGAAAAAGAGGAAGAAGATCCTCTTTGAGACATGAGATACAGGGTGGGGGTTCTAGGGTTCTCTAGTTCCAATTTTGTGAGAGAGAAAATAAAGATATTTTGTTCTTCTTCTTCTACACCATCTCTTCCTCAAAAAGCTCCTTCTTCTGATCTGGAGGTGTCCATTTGATCTAAAAAAAGAGTCTCGATCAGCCATCCAAAGCCTTCATCATGAACTAGCACTCCCGAGAAGGACGATCTGTTTGGTGCTTCGAGTGGATCACCTGTAGAGGTCGGACATATTGCGGGACTGCTCGACATTAGAAAGGATCTCCTACCATATGTATCAACAGCGATGATCATCAACCCATAATAAGATAATGGGTTCTGAATTCATCGGATTAGATCAAGCGTTAGATCTGATTCAGAACATCGATATGATCGATGTAGTATTTTCTTTCAGATCAGATTTTTTTATACAATATTTTCATATCATAGATCCTTAGACAGGTAGTTTAAATCTAATCTAAAGTATGTATAGGAGATTAAATAGTTTAATCTACTACTTTCTTATATAAAATTTAAAATATACATGCTTGAAATGTCTGTTTCCCAACAGCCTACTTACTGCACTCAACTTTGTTATCTTTGTCCTATTGCCATAGCTTCCACACTTTCAACCTTACCAAACTCCTTTAAGCAGAAATATATTGGTATTATCCTTATATGTCCTATTTTACAATGAAATGATCTCCTACACTACCAAATTATGGCTTCAAATAATGGCTCTCTTTTCTATTAGTAGGAAGGCTTTTCTACTTCATAGCTCATTGTTAATTTATCATATATATTGTGTTCTGAAAATACTTGGTGTAGCAATATTCTTTGATGCCAATGTTTGTCATTACTTTCTTGACATATCCATTATGTTTCTTTTTATAAGCTTACTACTCAACTATGCCTTTTAGCTATTAGAAGCATGGGCTTTCTATCTTCTTATTTCTGGACATACCTATCTTCTGTCTTTGCTATGTCCAAGTTGTCTTACTAGATGAATGATGTGGGGGTTCTTTTATGTGTATTTGGGCCACACATTTATCTAGGACCCAAGATTTTGGGTTGTATTGCAAGATAGTTTTGTATATATTTTTTTAATTAATCAAGATTGCTTATTGACCCCTGCCTCCCCTAAAAAAAAAGACTACTCGTTGCATTACATAAATCTATAAATTTTAGTATATACCTATAGATTCACAAATATTAGGAGAATTAAAAACTAATTGCAAATATAGCTCAAATTTGATAAAACTTATAGCATAATATGAAATTAATAAACTATAAGAAAAAGCTGAAGAAGCTTATGAATATTAGCACTCCCTAAGGAACTTGACGTGTGTGGTCGGTAAATGAACTTTCGAGATAAATTCATGACTGTAAGTAAATCATGTTGTTATGAACAAGATAGAGTCAAAACAATAAGATCTACCTAATTATGAAATAAGACCAACTAGAGCCTTGATTTAGGGCTTGACTCATAAGCAAGCCAAATCCAAATTCCAAAAACTCTATGCTTACAAAAAAAGTAGAAACTTGAGCTTCACTTGATAACAAGGATAGACTTATTCAATCTAGTTTATTAGGGAAAGATCTAAGCTTATACATTAAGTCAAGCTTGGCTCAAGATCGAAACCATCAGTGAGGAATCTTCTTTTATGGTCGACGTTAGTGATCATCAGGAAAATCAGCATTTCAGATCTTTGTATGTAATAAGCTCTTCCAAGATTTTAGTGAGTCTCCGCAAGTTATGGCATAAGATCATTTATTGAAAGTTCAAACTCAAAAAAAAATAATCTATAGGCTACATGTAGCTTAATTAGGATGAAAAGAAATCTAAAATACTTATCTATGTAGATTGAAAGAATGTATATTGTGGTGTGGGCAAGATGAAGCAACGACCTTAGAGAGGTGGGGAAAGAGCTCTCGATGCTGATGAGTAGCAACCTTGAAGAGGGGAGGGAGATACTATGGTGAGGGCTAAAGATAAGGAAAGGATTCTCGATGATAGCAAGTGGAGGCCTCAAAAAGGGGAGTGGAGGGGCTCAATAGTAGTGAGCGGTGAATACAAAGATGGGAGGGATGGTGCAATGATGTGGGCTGTGAAGGAA
>KE505862.1:201658-225724 GCA_000441515.1 Elaeis oleifera
TATATATATATATATATATTCAAGAAGCATAAGTGTCGTTGAATTAAATACATCCACTCGTATTGCACAAGCCTGGTAAGTTTGACTTCTTCAGACAAATACACAGCTAAGTGTACTGTTATATCAAAAATATTGGTAGAAAAATTATTTCTAGCTTGCTTAATGTTAATGCGGTTTGTTTTTCAGACCAATCCAAAACATCCAACTTCAAAGTATTAGAACATATCTCTAGAAAAAGCACTCAATTCAACGAGTAGTTCACAAATATTTCTAGGAAAGTATTCATGTATTGTAATTGAAAGAAACTATTGCAAAAGTATATGATAGTTATGACTCTTCATTCCCGATATTTTTCCTCTCTTTCATTTACACATCTTTATATATTAGAAAAATATCCATCTTGACCCTTCAATTCATTTAAAACCTATAAGTTATCTTCTTCTTCTTCTTAGAGGATAGTGTATAGTGTACAATAGGCACCAGCACATTCGCTCCACTTGAAATTAGGTGAAACTCTGAATCATACCCATGCTCACCAAATTATAACATCCTTTTAATATATCCTTTATTTTGCCCTTAGTGTTCAGACCTCAAGAGAGTGCCTATGCAAATTTATCTTCAACAAACTACCAGCAAGTAAATGCAAATACAGCTTAAATTAGAAATTTAAATTTCTAAAATTTAATAAAAATAATCTATTAATTCTTCACTATATTATATTTGACATAGTGAAACGATAATAAAATATATATATTAAATAGTATATCACTTTGGGCCTATTCTTTGGAGGACAAAAATTTATTTAGAAATTTAGATTTTCTTAGATAGGTATTCCTAGATAATATTTAGATAAAAAATAATTTACATATATTCTTTTATGTATTGAAAAATCGCTCTAAAATATATTATCCATATTCTTTTGCATACTACTTTCCCAAGTAAGTTGCTAAGATCTACCATATTTCCCACAGTACCCTTTATTATATAAATATTAATATATAATATAATATAATATATGATATAATATATAAAATATATATTATATTATATTATATATAATTATATATAATATAACATAATGCCATATATCTTATGATATATTATTATACATGTCTTATAATAATATATTATATTATATCATTTCAGATTATATTATATATTATTCTATAATTTAATAATAATGTCATATTATTATTATATTATTATATGATTATAGGGATAGGAGTATTTTTGGAATACAATAAATAATTATTTCCTATCCGATGGGTACCTATCTCCAAGGTGGGTAAGACTTTTTCTTCATTTTATGAATAAATCGGTCAATAAAAAAGTTGATCAACTTTTTATGATATTTATCCATTAATAACTAATACTTTGGATAAAAAATTTAACAGTCTCGTTGTGTTCTTGATCAATATATGATGCAAATTATTATTTTCCGGATGTATTAGAAATCTTCTGTGGTACAATGTAAGGAACTACTAAATCTTCAAGCTATCATAAACGTGATGGGCAATTATTACCAGTTGTTGTTTATTTCAATAGATCTAGAAAATTAGTAAATGAAAAAAATAACTAAGAGATTTAATACAGTAGAACAGATACACCAAGTCAGTAAATGAAAATCATGATATTTGAAATGTTTGCCTCTCATCAACCCTCATGCATCAACTATTTACTGGATACAAATCAAATCAATTTTAGTATGCTTAGTACTGCCTTCATGCTATACAATATGTCAAAGATTATTTATATAAAGCTGTAAGTGTTTTGCTATATAGTGCCCCTATTAAACCACTATAGTTTTTTAATTCACCTAAAACAGAGCATGTCTCAGTCATTTTATGATAGCAAGCAAATACACTTTTGCCTTGAGGTCAAAGATATGGATATATTCAAACAAGCATGTTTTGGCTGCTATAGTTGCTGAAAATGAATTGGGACATGATCAAAAGCAGTATCAGATACATGCATGTACCACACACATGATAGTCCTAAATTCTCTACTAATCTCTTGAGGAGCTTCATTTGATTCCCCTATCAAGAATTCTGTGTCCAAGAATGACCTAGTGGATGTCAAGATTTTTAAGCATCTCTGAAGTCATAAATGAAAATTAACCAAATAAATAAAGAACTTAATTTTCATTACCCAATTAATCAAATTGGCACGAGTATTATCTTGATCCTTCAAAGGAAGCCAAGATTACCAACAAAAGGAGAAGATTAATAGCAGGCCAAGACCTCACAGTAATTAATCATTGAAAATTAAGTTCAGAAAGGAAGCGAACGTGGTTTTCTCTTTCCTTCATGTTAGCCAAACCAATAAAATCAAGAAAAGATACCTTTCCTTTGGAGAGAAACAAGAAATGGACACCTTAAACTATAATATATTTACTTTTCTTCAGTGGATTATGCTTGTGGGCATGGTCATGGCAGTATTTAGACATTGCAGCGGATCAGCAAAAATTTCCCAAAAATATCCAAAAAAAATAAAATCCATCATGGTCATGGTAGCTTGCAAGTGGAACATGCCTGCGGCAACACTCATCATTGTCATGAAAATCTAAATAAAATTAAAAACAAGAAATAGATGATTTATTTGTCAGATCTTACCTAATTTCACCAAAGAACACACCTTCTTTATTTTACCCAGTAATTCTGTGCAGCAACATGAAAATCGGGATGCAACAAACTTTTAACAAGAGGAAGAAACACATATGGAGGGCTTGTGAGAGGAAGAAACATATATGGAGGGCTTATCATAACCTTTGCAAGATGAATCATTTACAAAGTAGTAGTAGTGATAGTAATGTTGTTATACATTTGATAAGTACATTATTCATCGGGTATGAGAATGTACTAATCATCTTAAGAAGCTTCTCCCTAGGTGAAGCTGCAAACCCACTTCAGCTGTATCTCATCACTATCAACAAACTAGGAGGAGCATGAAAATAGATCAAATAAGCATAATGGCTATAGAAGGCAATGCAATTGCCAATCAAATGTATAAAGTCAAATAGAGTCAAATGGCCTTAGAAATATAGACATGGTGAGAGTAATTTCAAGATATTATGCCAGTTTATGTCTACCTGCTCAGAAGCCAGTAAGGATAGAAAGACAAATATGTTCAGAAATTGGATACCAATCATAAAGATCATATTTTACATTAAGGGTTCGGTCCAATCAAATTGGGTCTCGCAATCTGTGAAAACGTACTGTAATAATGATTTGATAGGGAACAGTTGCTTAATGGTATCAACTTTCAAGCATATCAATTTCCACATGTAAACCATCAGTTTCCCTAGCAAGCATTCAAAAGTCGGGCCAAAAGAAAAGGAAATCTAGAAAAAAAAAAAAAAAAATCCTGCACTGGCCAACAGAAAGTCACTCATCTCACAGAGTAGTGATGGTAGAAAAATTCTCATGGATGAAGGATTCCAGAAGAATATTCATCGCGCATTAAATGCATATCACCAAATCATTATGAAAATCGATGACCTAAATGCTTGACAACAGTTACAGGGTACGACTAGAATATCACTTGTAGCAACAGAGCTCAAGCAACAAACAGGGAAGCAAAATTCTTTTCATCGGTAAATGCTTTAGGTGACAATTTGTTTCTTAGTGATGAAATTTTTTGTAGCTAAATGTTAACTTGTTGTAGTGGATGTTCTTTAGCATTATCTTGGACTCTCATTAAAGTGAGAAATGAATGTTTGATTTAATGATATAAGACAGCAGTTAAAATGTGGTTTCTGTGTGCCATTTCAACAATGACACGCACTTACATACACCAACAAATAAAAGAGGATAAGAAAGCAAAAAGTACAATATGATGTTTCACCTATATTCATATCAAGCATCATTTTTTCTTTACAGAACAAAGATATTCTAGTATAGTACAGGCTCAACAAACATAGCTATTAGCAAACACACCAGATCCATAATTGTCATCACTATTTATCAATCATGATGAATCAGAGATATACACAATGGTAATCACAATTCACCGGGCAATCTTGTGTTAAATCTCTGGTCCTCTTCATTTAAATATTGCCTTTTGAAATGTGGATCATGTATTCTCAATCTGTAAAGACATTTTTATCCAAAAGGGATCCTTACGAAACCCAAAAGTTAATCTCTATGACAGCAAGCACACCTTCTGCAAATGGATTTGGAAATACAACCTAAGGAGAACTACATCATGAGATCAAGAGTTACCCATCCACCAAAATTTATCCAGTTAATGACAAAGCTGAAGTCCTTTCAGCTTTCTCACAATGAAGCCCAAGCTAGCATCTTGTCTTTCCGTTTGTATTCTTCTCCATAGACGCCTGTGGCTTTGTGAACCACTTTTCTACCACAGAGATCAGACACTACTGAAGAACAATAATCCACAGCGACATTGGACTAATAAATAGTTTTCTAAATGAAATTATACATCCAAGGGCCATTCAATGATTGAATTTTTATGACATAATAACAATGTTACAGATAAAAGAGCATTTTTCACTTTTGAGTCTCAATATGCACTAAAACTCCAGAACTGTAGCCATAAATGCGAGAGTTTCAGGGATCTAGAAAATGAATAGAATGGCATGCCAGCAAACTTACCAACCATGTCTAACTGCAAACAATATAACATCAGCTCCTATATTCACAATGTGAAACATTCTAACAAACTCAAATCTTGGAATGGAAGCATGAAGGAACATATGTATAATATGTTGAAGTGACATTCAAGTTGTCATCCAAATCCTTTCTTTGAAAGAGAAGACAAACCAGAGAAACCAAAGTCTAGAATAAACAGAGGAAACCAAGTGACAACTGAATTTTAGAATAAGTACATAAATATATCAAGATGGCATCACAACAACAACCATTTACAAAGTTTCAAGAGCATGGTCAGTGCTATTAGCAGTTAAAGATCATATAACTAGTTAGTAACAATTAAAGAAAGTCATTATTGTATTGGGGAGGCTACATATGCGAATAACTGATACTTCAGCAGAAAAGCAAACATTCATCACCACATTACACTAAAGTCTCAAATAAGACTTTATTGAAAAGGGAAAATATCTTGGCCAAATATATGAAGACAAGAATAAGAGCACAAGAGTACTTGAGAGTCAAGGTTGTCAATATTCAAGAGTAGCTAATCTGGTTTCATGGCCATCCATTGGTCTCCCCATCTCCACACACCAAACCCCAATCCCCACAACCCCAGCCCCCACCCTCGTACCCTCCTCTCTCTCCCTCTCCCTCCTTTATTGTTGGTGAGCCATTAATGGCTGAATGGAACATGAAGACTCCAGAAAAAAGATCACTGAGATCCCTGAGACCATCTTCAACAACTCAATTAGATAGTTTTCTTCCACTTCCATGACTTAAGAGGCTATCTGCATGTCTGAGTTTTATCCCTTAGCTGCTACTAATATTTAAAGCTAAGACATTGGCTGACTAGTAAACTCCTAGCTCACAGGAATTAATTGGAAGACTAATTCCATGCAATAAAGTCATCCTTGTTCTGGCCAAAAAACAAATAAAAATAAAAGTTGATACCAAAGATGAAGGTGAAAAGAGAAGTAGGCATTTTCTTTCATCTTCAGCATGTAATAATGTTGGTACAATTCATTGTATTGATCTTAGAAAAAAAACATGGCTCACACTCTACCAGCTTGCAAACACAAAAAGAATTTAGGCTCAAGTAGGGCTGCAATTGATCTGAGCTGCTCACGAGCAGCTCAGGCTCGGCCCAGCCTAGGCTTGGTTCAGGCTCAACTCAGCTAGAAATGAGCCCAGCTCAAACAGTTTTTGGAGCTTGGGCCCCAAAAAAAAGTTGATGTGGAACATTTGATTTGTTCAAATTAAATGGGAAAGATTGCCTCAGATTGACTAAAGCTCCATTTGAATCCTAGGAGGGCTGAGCTTGACCAGTTTATCTTAAGCTTGACTTGAGTTCGAGCCAAGCTTAAGAAGCTTGTGTAGGTTGCAAGCCAAGCCCAAGCAGTCCGGTACTTGGCTCGGCTCAGCTCAACTCATTCGCACCCCTAGCTTGGAGATCTAGTCATTTCATACCTCAAGATGATCTTATGCAACATTTCTCACATACAAGAACTACACCTATGAGGAGAAACTCCATATTACGTACAAGATAAGGCAGATAACTGGATGCAAGACACACTCTGCTGTTTACAAGAAGAAACTCCATAATAACAGCTGTAAAAGAAAAGAAGAAGAAGAAGAAGAAAGAAAACAACAAAAAATAGCAAAAAAATACTTCCATCATCTAATTAGAGAAGATTAACAAAAGCAAGTCATGTTAGAAATTTACCTCCCCTATATAAAAATTGCATTGTTTACTTGCTCCAAATTCTAGGATCAAATACACACACACAGATATAGAGAGAGAGAGAGAGAGAGAGAGACATGAGTACTCTTTATTGCAGCAAGGTTATCTGCAATGAACACTATTGGGAAGGATCCCTTACGAGTGCAGAATATGGATCCTCCGTCCAAGATTGCAAACCCAGATAACGATGTCGATACCGCAACAAGAAGAAAGAAGAGAAATAAAAAAAACATAATCAAATATGTGGATCAACCAAAGACTTACCTCCATAGAGTATGCAAGCTTCATTATGAAAAAAATAATATAAGAGGAGATCACACACTCTCAACTCTCATAAATCTCTCTCTCAACAAGAAGCACAATCCTTACAATAGCTCTCACAAAAAATCCCAAAAGACTCTCTCAGCCGCTCTCTCTGCTCCACAGGCCACTCTCAGCTGCTACACGATTCTCTGTTCCCTGCCCACAGGCCATCAAGCCTCTTTACAAGGCCTAAACTGAGTCTTGTTAGGTTTTAGAACCCGTCTCAGCCTCCTGATCAACCCTGCAAGCTTCCGCAGCCCTCCGATCACGCCCGCAAGCAAATTCTAGCCGTCGAATCACGCTATCCCGCATGTGAACCACGCGTAGACTGTCGTGCGTGAATTGGGCTGTGGATTGGACCTCTCCGCATGTGCCACATGTCGCACACTCATCCATGCACTCATGAGCTGCGAGAAACGGGCTCTGGACCATGGCGGTCCATGTGCGAGGCGTGGACCGCTTCTCGTGGGCACGCGATGGACTGCAAATGCACCACATGGGCACGCGGCCCAGGACGGGCATGGAGCACTTGGACCACGCACTCGGTTGGGCTGCACGCACTACGTGCGCTGGGCGGGCCTATGCATTGCAGGCCTCGCCTGGGCCACGCGCATTGCAGGCCTGCACGCCGCGAGTGCCAATGGGCCTGGGCGCCCATAGGCCGAGCCTGTGGGCCGTGCCTCTAGACTATTCTCTGCTGTGGATTTCTTCGTTTTAGACTGCTGTGGGTCGAATTCGAGATACCAAAAGCCAACAAACACCGGTACCTAAGGAGCATCAATAGCAACATGATTGGATTCCTAGGGGAATCAAGAAGATCAACATCTTCATAAAAAGGAAGAGAAAAGAAACATGACTAAAAAGGCTCCTTCAGATCCACTAGAAAATTAAGCATAGTTTAAAAATTTGAAAAAATGCCAACAGGAGACAGAGGATTTGCTTCTATTTGCCTATTTGATCTTTTTTGGGAGTACCAAGGAACTTGCTGGCTAATAGAAAGAGTGACAAATTAATTAGGTATGGTAGATAAGTGTGCATGCATGCTATCGGTGTTGGATCAACCAGAAAGATGGTGATCGAAGGAAAGATAGGGAGTAACATGGTTCTAAATGTCTTGACCTTTAGGAACTTTTGCTGCCATCACATCATTGTTCAAATGAGATAGATTTGGATAGGAAAGGGGTATAGTACTGAGCTACAGTAGTAGAAATTCTAAATTATAGCTACTCCTAAGGTTAAAACTACTGATAAATTAAGAACTAAGATAAGGCAAAATACATTGATTTGGATTGTTGAAGGATCCCTTTTACAACATTACAATATGTTATTTACAAGTGGTTCTCATTAACTACCGGAACACTTGTCTCTGATGGTTGGCACCACATAAGCCACTATTGTCATGCATGATAGCTATCTTCCCCCCACTACTTTATTCTGAGTAGTTGTGCCACTCCTCCCATATTTTGGGGAGTGGTATGGATGGTGGTAAGAGAGCTGTGACTAAGGTTCCCCATCTTGGTATCGGATCCTGTGCAAGTAAAATTTTATTATAGTATCAATACACGGTTCAATATGATACAATAGTACCGGTATGGGGTGATACAACAAACCATGGCTGCAACTATCCCACTCTTTTATTCCAAGTAGTGGTAAGATGAGTATAACTAGTTGGTTTGTGCCACATGGTCCATTATGCATGACAATGACCACCCTTCTCATGCTAGGTCGATAGCTCTCCCCCGTCTCAGTCTACACCACATTCACTCGACTACACCCTTGTTGTTTTGGCCTGCTCCTCTGTTGGTATATTGACTTGTAGATATAGTGTAAACAGATTCATAACCGAATTATTTCAGCTACTGCTTCAGTTTCCTCACCCTACTTGCAAGACGAATACTTATGGTATCTGAATAAGAAATAACATGACTTTAAGATCAACCAAACCCACCAGCTATGAATGATATAAATGAACACTTGAGGTCGAAACATAACCTTTCATGACCTTAAAGACCCTATTTTTGAATTTTCCCTAGTGGAAAGCCCAATTTCAATTGAAACTACAAATGACCATTGTAATGTTTCCCATGTCTGAAGGAAATAATCACCTTAATTTTGAAGAAGTTAGGCCTACAAAGTATGCAATCATTAGTCAAATGTTAAAATTACATAGTTAAGATATCTACAAAGAGTCATATACAAAGTTTCCCAGTCATGAGATTTCGCAGTAATCATTAATAGTCTTTATATAAAGTCCAACACAAATTGATGCAAGAATGACAAAACATGAAGCAATAGATGAATATGTGAAAAGTGGTATTTATCTCTTTCCTTGGAGGGGAAGAAAGAATACTACAATCTAAGTTGGTTTATCTAGAGAGTCTTCCCACGGAAAGGCAACATGGCATGTCCAATATAAAAGCTGTTAGAAATAAGATTGCAAAGCAAGGATCGTCGTCTCGATACTAGACCTCGTACTGGTAAAATCTATTATAGTGTCGGTATGCGATTCGATATGGTACGATAGCATCCGTATGGTATACCAATATAGTATCGGTACTATACGCCCCGTAGCGTCCCATACAGGACGATACAGCAACTATGCTGCAAAGAATTTCTAGCATAGAAAAAATTGAAATCAAAGCACCAAATAGAGAAACAAGCAACCATACTTGACTAGAGTGCATTACAAAATCTCCTTAGAGTGTTAGAGATTTTTGGATTTTTATCCAATGATAAATGATGACTTTGGCATTGGAAATGTACAAGTGACATTATTTCTTTGAGAATTATGTTAGTTATTCTTTTGTTCAAAAATATAAATTAGTACATAAACATTCTCTCTCTCTTCAAAAGCCATTTAGTTTGAAGAACAGAATGAGATAACTTTGTTACCTTCTCTATTTAGACCATGGAACACAGTTCGAAAGTTTACAGCACTAGGGATAATCCCACATTCCAACATTTCATTGATAAGTTTGAGTCCATCTTCAGACCTACCTACTTTGCAGAGACACGTCATGAACATTGAGTAAGTTTCAAAATCAGGAAATGGACCCTTAAGTTCATCCAGTGAAAAATTTCCCAAGCATCTGCAATCATCCCCATATTCATATACCCACGAATCAATGCCGAATAAGTCACAACAGTTGGCTCGTAGCCATCCTCTCTCATCTTCTTAAATATATCCACAGCCTTTCCAATTTGTTTCTCCTTACAGAAATGAACAATCAATGAAGTATGTATGTGGACGGTTTGTGAAAGACCTGCCTTTTTCATTCTCTCCAGCTTATCTAAGGCTTCATCCAAGCGACCTTGTCTTAGTAGGGCATGAACAAGACTTCCATAGATATACTGATCTACGCTGCACCCAACTTTGTCCATCTCTTCTGTCAATATAAGAGCTTCTTCCACTTTCCCTGCTCTGCAAAGAGATTTAATGAGCAATGAGTAACCAAGCTCTTTTGCAAACCCTCTCTTACATAGAGATTTAACAGATCCTTTAGCATCCATTAACTTCCTGATTCACATAAAGAAGAAAGATAAAAGCCCAACAGTTCTTTGTCTGGCATGTAACCTACATGGATCATTTCTTGGAAGAATTTGATCGCTTCATCGACCTTGCGACCTTTCTTGCCACAGAGAAACAAAATCAGATATTTGTAAGTACTGCCATTCGGCTGATAGCCATCACTCTTCATATCTTTGAAAGTCCTTAAAGCAATCTCTGTCAGACCTGCCTGACCATATTGCGCTATCATGATGGTCCATGTATTTGGGGTTACAGAGCAACCACTTCTCCTCATTTCCTGATAGAGATATCTCATGTGTTTGAAATCTTTTGCGCTTCCTGCAAGTTTGATGGCCATGTTGTAGGTCTCTGCAGTATGTTCATAACCAGATTGATTCCCTACCATGAAAAAATCGTAAAGCAGCACCACTGTGTCTCTGGTAACTATGGAGAACTGCCTCAACCAATACAGGTGTAAATGAATCATGCTTCTCTCCAGTACTTCATGAATTGAGTTCCAGTTGGTTGAGGAGGACAAAATTCTGCATACTTCTTTAAAATCAGTCTCACTGTATGCTTCTGCTTTCTGAGTATAGTTTATGTCCTGATTGAATGAGCAATTTGATCTCTTATGCTCTTCGTGGCAAGAAGGATGATCAGCTGATTGACAGACCATTTTGTTCCTAGGCTTTGAAGTTTCAAGGATGTCTGCATCTGCTCAACTTTCCTAGCTTTCTCTAGTTCACCATTCCTAGTTAGAGAAGATATAACCAAATGATATATTCCATCAGTTGCATTCATGTCGGAATCCAACATTTCTTTTAGAAGATTGTAAGCCTCATTGGGTTTTGAAGCCTTGCATAGTTCTTTGATGAACACTGCATAAGCTTTCCAAGTGGGCTTCATTCCTTTCTTCTTCATGCCCTCAAAAGCAACCCATGCTTCAGAAATTTGGTTGTGCCTCACATGACCAGCAACCATAGCTGTGATTGCTACAATATCTGGTTCAATGCCATCTTTAAGCATCTTCTCATAGAGTTCACAGGCTTTTCCATATTCATCCAACCTGAAGAGATATTGAATCATCTGTGTATAAGAGGAGACCATTGGCAAGCAACCAAGTTCTCTCATATCATGCAACAACTGTAAAGCCTTTGTAACATCTCCTTGTCTTATGAACCCATCGATGAGACACCCATAAACCCTACAATCAATAGCCGAACTTTGCTTCATATTGTTGACGATCTCAATAGCATCATCCATTTTGCTTGCTCTACACAAACCCTTCACCAAAACTTCAGAGACTTTCAGATCAACAAGCAGATTTTCTCTTCAAACAGGTGTCGAGCATCTTCAATCCTTCCTGTAATACAAAAACTCCTTAAGATACAAGTATAAACCTGACTTTCTGACAACTTGGCAATCTTAATCATATCATCTCCGACCAACCGAACAGCTGTTACATCTCCTGATCTTGCTAAACAACTCATGAGCAATTGATATAGGCTCGCATCGACCAACATGTTTTTAGAAACCATTTCCTTGTAAAACTCCATTGACAGCTCAGCTTTCCTCACATTAAACAGAGCTCGAAGAATTGCCTTGTAAACTCCAGCATCTGGTTCACAACCTGATTTCCTCATTGCCTCAAAGGTGCTCAATGCTTTGCCTATCTGTTTTGCCTTCCCATAATACGAGATTAGAGTAGTCCATGTTTTGATGTCCTTGGTGCACAGCTCATCCTCCATTTCATTCATCAATTTCTCCATAAGATCAATCTCTTCAGCCTCACCAGCTATATATATCATCACATTATAAGTCCGTGTCGTGTGGCAGAACCCGGGTTGCAGCTTGACCCAGTTGAAGAACCGAAGAGCTAAATGGCCCACTTTGAAGCACCTCTTCAGCACTTTCTCCACAATCTCCGAGCTGAACGACAGGCCCAACTCATCCAAACGCTGCCCCATGCGAATTTCGGATTTCTCCAACCTTACAATCTCCGTAACCCTCTGAACGATAGGGCTAACATCTTCGAACTCTGAATTCTTCGCTTGCGCTTGTTCTTTGGTATTTAGAGATCTTTCACTCTCTCGGGCAATCTGGCAAGCATTTGAGCTACCATTTCTGCCACCGGCTTTCTGAAGCTGGCTTCGCCATCGACAGTGGGTTTCTCGGCCACGAGCTCTGTGATCTCTTGGTAGAGGGGGAGAAGAGCGGGGCTTTTGGCGGGGGTATCTTTGGAAGAAGAAGAAGAAGAAGAAGAAGCCGGGATTTTGGTAGCAGACCTGAAGCGGGTGGGGACTCGAGAGTGATGAGATAAGAAATGACGGGGGATTGGAATGTTCTCGCAGGAAAGGGAGTCAAACGGGAATCGTCGGTAAAACTTCCTCATTTGAGTGATTTCCAGAGTACGCAAAAGGAGAAGAGTAAGAGCTTTCAATCTTTTAGCGGCATCATCGGTAAAAATTCTTCATTCATTTGCAGCAATAGAAGAAGATTGTTGGGGATTTCCAGCCCACGCAGAACGAGAAGAAGTGTACGAGCTTTCAATTATTCAGCGGCGGGTTACGGAACGGGAGCCTCCGACTCTTGCCGCAGAGTTTCGGATCCTCTACTGCCCGGGTTTGAACGGTCGAGCATCCAAACTCTCCCTGATTACCGGCCGTCGATGTCTTCGGCTCGAATTTATGATCGGAGGGCAGGAATTCTAAACATGGTGGAATGAATTTCTGTAAAATTGAGAACCTGTGCTTCATCCTAATAATGAGTTTGATGAAAATTTATTGGATGATGACAATTAGATCATACGAATTGTCCCATCAGATTAAATAATTTAAGCATACTACTAAATGGTAATTTTGCTGTTTTCTGTACTTCACATGACACTCATTCGCTTAATTATTTAAAATTTAAATTTTTTTGAAATTTTTATTTATTCTAATTTTTGGTTCATTACAACCAATTTCTAAATTTTTATATATTCTAATTTTCCTTGATCGTTACTTTCGTCCAATTACTGTGATGGAATAATATGGTAGATGGTGTAATGTATAACGAAAATGATATAGCAGATACTGTTGATATGGCATCCCTCAGCTGAATAACTAAGCTACTTCTCACTTTTTTAATCCATCTTCAGCTGAAATAAACTAAGGATACATTTAGTTAGCCATTAAAAAATATTTTTTATTTTAATTTTAAAAATAAAATCAAAAATAATGTTTGATAACATCATGAAAAGCAAAAATAAAATTAAATAATTAAATAATTACTTTATATGCAAAGCAAAAATTTTACTTTCAAATTTATTTTTTACTTTTTTGCTTCCGCATATTTTAAACATCAAATTAAAAGTAAAAAGCCCGAACTCTTCTCCTTCGTCGAGCTCTTCACCTCCCCACCCCTTCTCTCTCCATTTCTGAACCCTTCTCCCTCATCGAACTCTTCACCTGCCATTCTCAAATGTTGCTTTTTGCTTTATATCAACGTAGTTACTAAATATATTTTTTACTTTTTGCTTTTACTCAATAGCAAAAATAAAAAAATAAAAATACTTTAAAAATCAAAATTCAAAAAGTATAACCAAACGCACCCTAAGCTGAAATAAACTCAGCTACAATGACTGAGGTATTAATTGAAGTCCGGCTTATAGGATATTAGTAGGTCAATGCGTAAGTCTCTAAACTGTAGCATGAACACAACAGGAAGCAATGATGGTGTAGGATCGTGCAAGTGTAGCCTATTACTTAATATGTGGACTTTATAGAGTGATGACAATCCTAGAAGAAGATTCAAAGGTTATTAAAACTATCATGTAACTTTGATTGACCTTATGCTATAATGTCACTTGTTTGATTATGATCTTTATACATAATTGTTGTTGTTGCAGAATAAGTCGTATTGCGGTTACTTCATATGAAATGATCCGAAAATAAAAGGTCAAGCCAAAGTAGCTCTTCTTAAAAAGAGATATAAAGCAAGAGATTTGAAAACTGAGTTGGAAAGATTATCTGGAATCATTGAAAAATATAGAGAAGAAAATTCAGATTTGAAAAAATATGTGTTAGAGTTAAAAGGAGAGGCAATTAGCTTGTTAGAAGAGGCAGATGTTTTAAAAGGAAGGTTTTTGACATAAAAATGAAAGTGACAAAAGTGAAGCCTGAATGTGCTCAATTGAGGAAGGAGCTTGTAAAGTGTGCCGCAAGAAAGAAATTTTATTTGATTGCGATGATGGTTTCATGGGCTATGCTAGCAATTTTTTTTTTAACTGAAGAATAGATGTAATTTTGAAAATCATGTATGTAATAAATATTTCGTAATCAGCTTTATAATTAATAATATCATCTTTCTAATCAGCTTTAAAATAATTATATGTGATCAAGGTTCAAATTTTGAATTTAAGATTATTACCAGTACTTGGTGCCTAAAGATAATTCGTGCAATTAACAATTTCATCAATAGTTTTTGGTATCCTTATTAAAGGAGTTTTTAGTCATGGAATATTATTAGCAAATAGCATTATAGATTTTAATAAGAAAATAACTCAAGAATTAATTCAAAATTGAAATTGAGCTATGAAACATAGCTAAAGGGAGTTTCACAACTTTGAAACCAAGCTTTTAGTCTATAGCATAAGTTTAGCTGAAACCTCGAAGAAGCTCTAATATTGGGTTGAACTTGAAGAGCCCTGAAACCTTGAAAGGAGTTTCAATGTAGAGCAAAACTTGTATGTAAAATCTAGCTCTGAAATATAGGCTGAAAGAAGGTTTGAAGCTGAGCCCTGAAAGAAGGTTTCAATGTAGGAACATGAATGAGGAACAAGCTACATCAATTCATAGGAAATTGATATACACTGAAACTAAGTTCAACTTCATAGCTCTAAAACATTGAAATTGAGTTCAATTTTAGAGTACTGGAACATTGAAATTGAGCACAAGTTCAGCTTTGATTGATAGCACAGGTTCAACTAAAACTTTGAAGAAGCTCTAATGTTGGTTCAGAGATTTGAAACATTGAAACTTATAGAGGGTTTTTGAAAGCACTGAACATTGAATCCTTGAGCCTGGTTTCAAAGCTTTGAAATATTGAAACTGAAGAGAGGATTCTTGAAAGCATTGAAACATTGAAACTTGGAGCCTAGTTTCAGAGCTTTGAAACATTGAAACTAAAGATATTTTAATAGAGTGAGCTCAATTTCAGTGCTTTTGGTATATTGAGACCGAGCTCAGTTTCAGAGCTCTGAAAATTTTATGACTGAACTCAATATCATATCATTGGACATTCAAAATTTGACCCTAATTCTGAAACATTGAAATAGAGCTCGATTTCACAGCTCTGAAACCAACTAAATTAGCTCAGTTTCATAGTTGTATTTGATTGCTTTGAAAAGTTTCAAGTAAAAATTTGAACCAGGGCACAAATTCAACTAGAACATTGAAATATTGGTACCAATTCAACTCAAAACATTGAACCAGGACACAAATTCAGATAACAAATATTTTTATAACATTGAACTAGTGCACAAATATTGAACCAATAAGGTACAACCAACATTCTTTATAACATATTCTTATAATACAAATAAGCTGAGACTTTGAGATGTTGGTACCAATTTAGTTGAAACATTCAACTAGGGCATAAATTGTAATAACAAACATTCTTTATAACATTGAACCAGGCCAGAATTAAGATACAACCAACAACCTTTATAATATATTCTTATGATACAAATAAGCCAAGACTTTAAGACATTATTTCATTTACTTTTAAAATAAGGTGCAACCAACTATGTATCACCTTACAAAATAAACATCTCATAGGATATTGATCTACAAATAAAATAAGGTTACATCACATAGGATATTGATCCATAGATATAATTTAAGAATATTAATCCATAGACAACACATAAGGACTTAATAATCATAAACAATATGCCGTGCACTGACATTGATATCTATGCATGTCACAAAATTTAGCCTCTGGGACCATTTGAAAGCTATAACCACCTAAGGTTGGTCCGCCTAGCACTGCTTCCTTCTATGGTTGGCTAAGAGAAAGTAGGTTGACTAGATCCTAATATAATAATATTTCTTCTAGCATCTGAATATTCTCTTACTGAATATCATGGCTTCTAGCTTTCCCATTGATATGCCTAACCCTATCTGAGCCCTACAAAAATATGCAAATAAGTTAGTATATTTAGGGTATAGTTAGAAGAAAGCTAAACTCAACTTACCATATAAAATCTTTTCCAGTACTAAGACTCACATAGAGCCCATAACCCTCTAGTAATCTTTCATGCCTTGGTCATTTACTCGTTTCCATAGAGCCTTGCAATTAGGATTGTTGCTGCTCATTGCTTATAGTCCTTCTCTTTAAAGATAACTTCGCTTGGCTTGTTGTGGGACTTATAACCTAACAAGATAAGTTGTTACTGATTACTAATTAACGGGAAGAGAATTGGAACCTAATATTAAGTTAAATAATCAGTTAGAATATTTGTTAGTTAAAGCAGAATAATCTAGATTTTTTTTGACCTAGCCCTTGGTGTCTTTGCTGTTGCATCATAAGTTGGAACACTTGATGGCGCCTCACTTCTCTTAGGACATTCTTGTTCATTATGATCTCTCTCAAAACATATTTGATAGATCACATGTCTTTCTACTCTCAAAAGCTTATGAGAGTTCTTGGACTCCTCATGTGGATCCTTTCTTATACCTTTTTTGAGCCTACTTAGCATTATTCTCACAGGTGGAGGTAGGACTGCCTATGCACTAGTCCTTGGCCAAAGTTTCTCTTCATTCATAGGTTGTGGAACAAACATATAGCATTTTCTCCAAGAATCTTTGGTATACCATTTTGCAACATAATCTTCAACATCATCATTTTTATACCATATTACAAAAATGGCATGAATGCATGGTATACTTGTCAAATTCGATGCATTACAAGTACAACTCCTATCCAATAAACTAACTTCATTAGACTATCTCATGTATGTCACCTCATATATTTTTTTATCTCCGTTATAGATGGCCTCACACCATCTACTTTCAACTTTATTTATCTTTATCTTTTTTTGAATCCGAGGGCATATTCTTCTATGCCACTTGTTAATGTCCTCTCTTTTTTTTTGCCATTCTTACCATTATTGCTCTCTTTATATCTTCAAGCATGTCAATAATTTGCTTCTTCCTTGCTTTTATTATGTATGAGTTGAATGTCTCTGCTACATTATTATCAACCACATCACACTATAGAAATGGATTGAAAAAGATCTTCACAATTTTTCTTAGGTTACTCTCTATGAAGTCTCTCCATGCCTCCTTAGATAGCCTTTTCATCTTATCCAACACATCAAGAAAAGCTCTTTCTGTGGTGCACTTTAATGCCCAAAAGAAGATGAATTTCAAAATCTCACCCTTATGCTTAATTTTCATAAATGTGCCTTGTATAATGTCTGTGCTTGGCACATGGTAGCAAATCGGCAACTGCTTGAACCAAACCCTACTTCGAAACACGTGATAAAAATTTTTTCTTACCAAAAAATAAGAAAACTAAAGTTTGAAAAGAATGTGAACTTTTACCTTTATTGGTCACTAATAAGTATCCAATCCAACCCATTTTCAAGTTGTAATTTCTCAGCTAAAAGATTAATGAACCAAGTTCAAGAATCTTTACATTCTATGTCAACCAGAGCCCATGCAATTGAGAACATTTAATTATTGGCATCTCTTCCAATGGCAACTAATAATTCATCTTTGCAAAACTATTTTAGAAAACATCCATCAACCTCAATAATAGGCCTACAAGCTGTCAAGAATTCCTAAGTACTTCAAACCTTATGTACAACCTCTAAAAGTGGACTCCATCATTAGTTCTATTAACTTCAAAATGACAGTGGTCCCCTTGTTGCTCCTTTTAATCTCCTCACAATAATCATATAACTTTACATAGTGCTTGTGATGGAACCCTCTAATCTTCTATAATGTCATTTGTCTTGCCCTCTAGCATTTAGTGACAGTCATATCAACTTCATATTTTGTCCTGATATCATGTTTCATATCCCTTGGCTTATATGTAAGGTATAATCTCAACTTCTCTAAAAATTTTAGTGCAATCCATCTAGTAGTTATTTGTCTATTCTTATGGATCTTTAGATATCTATGCTCTCCTACATAAGTTTTAATGTAAAATTTTCTATAGTGTTTTCAAATGAATAGCATAGTCGAAAAGGACAATCACTAAAAGTACATTTAACCTTAGCTCTATTGGCCTCATTCTTGCTAAACCTTAGATTATATCTCTAAGCAATACTATACTTGACCACAGTATCTTTGAACTCTTCTATTGTATTGAATGTCATTCCTTTATCAAACTTCATATCTCGCATATCAGTTTTTGGGTTGAAATATGCCCATCTTTTCCTTCTCATAATCTCACTAGTCTTATTTTTAGAGCATGACATAGGAGTCTCAAACTCTGAAGAATCAAGATATTTACTATAGTACCCAGTGTCTTCTTCTACTTCATCTACATCAGCACTCTAATGGCTTGATCCTATACTAACATCCATAAGTGGTGGCTACTCTCTCTGAAACTTATGAATTATGTCATTTATCTTAGTTCTTACCTTCTTAGCTACTCTTCTTGCATCTCTTAGCACTTTATCATCAGTTAGTAGCTCAACATTTGTGTAAAAACTACCTTCACTGCTTGTTTGTTCATTATCATCATCTAGACTATAGTCAACATCCAAAGAAGCTTCACCCCTTTGAGCCTTAGATGTCTATCCTATGTTCTTCTTCCCTTTTCTTTGAGCTCTAGTCATAAGTCTCCCTACTACTATATTTTTTCCTTTGCTTTGAGACTTAGTCTTGGGTCTCTTAACTACTTGCTTCTATCCTTTACTCTAAAGTCCTTTTCAATCTCTTTCTCTACTATACTTCTTTATCCTTCCTCTTTGAGTACTTCACTAATTGGTACATCGGCTTCAGTAACTACAGCAATAGCCACTTAACTAATTCGAATATTGGCTGCTTCAATGACTGAAATATTGATAACTTCATCGACATGGATACCTCTATCAATTACCTCTCATGTTCCACATAAATATTTAGATACTTCATTATATCCAATGCCAATTTTATCATCTCTTTAAGCTGACTATCTTCAAACGGTATCTTCATTCCTTGAATATTATTCAGAATAGACACCTACAAATAATCTTATGATTTTATCCATGTATAGTTTCTTTGCCATACCAATTAGCTGCTTACAAGATATATTTTTATATCCCAGATGTCATAAAATGCCATATTCCTACCAAAATAGTTAATGTGTCCATCCTTATTTACAAATTTTCCACTATAATGCACGGCTATAGTGAGACTGCCCATTCTACATGACATAAGATGCAATAATCTCAAGACATGCAAAAAATTAGGTTACAATCAAATAAAAAGAATAATTTGACTCCACTTGCATAGTTAGGTCGAGAAAAAAGAAAATACTTTGGGACCACTTTTCTTAAAATAATAGTATCTTCAAGGTCCCATAAAATGATAATAGAGTCTCGAAATCATTTTCTACTAAAAGTTGAAAACCTATATCGACTATACAGTCTTAGGACCATTTTCTCCAGTTGGATGAGCGATACTATCTGAATAAACTAACAGTTCATGAGGAAAAAGAAACCTAAGAGATATGTGGGGGATGCAAGCCAATTTCACCTTAGTGGCCGAAATGAAGAAGGGATTGGATCAAGCACTTCCGCTCATTGAAACATATATGAAGCATAAAGGTTCATCGATATCCAATCGTCAGATAGGAAGGAGCCAAATTATCAATAAAATGAATTGTAAACCCTATTCGAAGAAAGGTTGTAAAGAAAAGAATTTATCTACTATGTTAGTAGTCTTTGCCACATCATCTCCCATTACATACCACGTGATAGTATGTGACGACATCCGACCATTTTCATCACAACAGTTAGACAGAAGTAACGACCAAAGGAAAATTAAAATATTTTGAAACTTTCAGGACCTCATTGCAATGAATCGAAATTCAGGATAAATATGAAAACCTCCAAAAATTTAGGATTTTTAAAGTAATTAAGCCTTTTTTATAATATACAAACACTTCCTTCAGAAAAATTTACAGCAAACTCTCAAAGTTAAGGTTAGTTAATATGAATTACAAAAGTTAAAAAGTATCAATTAGTTTTAAAACTTCAAATTTATTGCAATGTTGCTCACCATTTATCAAATGTTTAACACCATTAATGAAAAAGACAAAATGACAAAAATGTTTGTATTTCTGTTGGGGGTTTTACAGATCAGAAGGAACTTTTTTGGGCAAAAAATTCTTATCTCTTGAGCTCCTAACTGAGTCATCTCCTCCCCTTAAAATCCTCTGCTCTTTAACTCTCAACTCCCAAACTCTCATTCGGATTCTATTCTCTATGATTATCATTGAATTCCTCATCAGCTTGTGCGCAATCATGCTAAAAGGAGAAGGCATTCATTGAACATCGACAATATAGGGTATTTATCAATTTTCCTTTGAAATTTCTTCTATTCTAATAATGCTGGATGTTATGTGAGTTGATGTTCTTAAATATAGTGTAGTTACATATTGAAGGAGGATTTTAGGGATTCTAGTAAATATTAATTTTTTTATGATTAGTTGCCCAAAAGAAGCTTATTTTTATAAATTGTAGTTAGAAATTGAAGCTTTTAATAGGTATTTTTGAGGATTGTAGCAAAATATTGTTATCTCAAGATCATCTTCCATATAGATTAAAAGTTATAGTATCTTTGTTTACGAGCTATTAAAGGGCAGATGACCCATCTTCGGAATACTATAAAAAAGATGATGAATCCACCTTCTACATCTTGCAAAACCTCGTTGACCGTCCCAATAGAAGGTGGATTCTTAGACTATTGGGATTCTGAGAATCTTTGTCTATGAGAATCCACATGCTACATGGTCTACCTTCTATCCCAACAAAATACTTATAGATTGTATCACAAATATTCAAGTGAAGACCAAGATACTTAGAATGTATAGGCTAGATAGGGCCACACACCATAGTTATGTTATAATCAACCACATGTTATAATACTTGAATGTGCTAGAAGTTCCTAAAGTGTGTAACATGGATTGTAGTTATTTATATGAGATGTGTCTAAATTATATGATACGAATTGTAAGTGGTCACTATCTCAATAGGATTCCTTATATAACATGGATAGTAGCTTCCATATGAATTGGAAGGCATAACAACTTTTGTCTATGAGTTACCAAGAAACATGGCCCATCTTTCAGAATGCTAGAAAAGATGAGAATCCATCTTCTGTATACTATGAAATCTTGTTGACTATCCTAATAGAAGATGGATTCTTAAACTATTGAGATTCTGAAAACCTGTATCTTCGAATCCACATGATATATGGTCCACCTTTTATCCCAATAAATATTTATAGATTGTGTGATAAACATTCAGGTGAAGACCAAAGCCCCTAGATTGTATAGGCTAGATAGGGCCACACATCATAGACATATTATAATTTATCACATGTTATAATACTAGAATATGATAGGGGTTCATGGATCGCATAACATAGATTGTAGTTGTTTATATGAGACAAGTGCCTTAATTATATGATATGGATTGTAAGTGGTCGCTATCTCAATATGATTTCTTATATGACATAGATAGCAGCTTCCATGTGGATTAAAAGGCATAGAAGCTTTTGTCTATGAGCTACTAAAGATAGATCACCCATCTTTTAGAATGCTATAGAAAAGATGAAGAATCCATCTACATCCTAAGAAACTTTGTTGATTGTCCCAACAGAAGATAGATTCTTAAATTTTTGAGATTCTGAGAATGATTGTATCTTAAACCCATATACTACATGGTCAAAATTCTATCCCATAAAATATTTATAGATTGTGTCACAAATATTCAGGTAAAGACCAAAGTACATAGACCGTATAGGCTATATAAGGCCACATATCATAAATATGTTATAATCTACCACATGTTATATAATACTTAAGTGGGATAAAAGTTCTTGGATTACATAATATGGATTGTAGTTGTTTGTGTAAGACAATTACCTAAATTGTACAATATAGATTGTAAGTTGTCGCTATCTCAATAAGATTCTTTTTAGGACATGAATAATTATTAATGCAAAAGTGGTCTTTATCTTAATAGAGATCCTTGTATGATAGGTTATAATTGTCCATAGAAAAGTAGTCTCTATCTTAATATGGACCTTTATATGACATAGATTATAATCATCCATGTGAAAGTGGTCTCTAACTTAATATGGATCCTTTTATGACATATGTTGTAGTTGTTCATGTGAAAGTGGGAGTGGCCTCTATCTTATCATCCTTTATCCAGTTCTTTATTACTTGCTTTGAAGTTGGTGTGTTTCTATGTGCTACACAAGATTAAGTAGAATAATCAATGATTTTTCCTGTATATACATCATCAATGACCTATTTACTTTTGAGACTATCATAAGAGTTGCCTCTTTCTCCCCCACTATGTAGTATATCAGTGGTAGTATCAGCTACTATAATAATTGCAACTAAAATAAAATAAGTTCGATAGAGTTGAAAAATCTCACCAAGGAGTTGGGTTACCAAAAGATATAGCAATTGTACTACTTAATCTCCAAGCAATCTTTAGAAGAGGAACTAGGCAATTGCATAGTAACCTAGATGTACTTAATATGATGGTTGTCACTAAGGAGGAGAATAATGTGAAAGTCTATATACAGCATGATATAGATGAGATAGGATTGGACCTAATAGAGGTAACCCCCTACACTTCTTTCACTCAATAAGAGAATGATGAGGCAGTTATTGATCTCATTCAAAATAATTACAATAGTATGTAATGATGGACAAGGCTATGAAAAGACATGAATAAAGTTATGAGCAAGGGGAGGGTAGGAGATGTTAAATCCAACGGTATGAGTGAGGTCATGAAGATAGAAAAAAGCCTAGTAACAGGCCTATAAAAAAGAAGAGTAAGAGGATAATGTAGTTATTTCTAATGACGATGATGGTAATCTATCATGCAGGAGTCAAGTAAGTGTGATGAGCTATTTGAGGAGTATATTGATCACTCTATCATTGATATAGATATACAGTGTTGGTGCAAAAATCCGTCGACGTCGGAGAAGCTGGAGTCGAGGGTGCCGCGGTCGCCGCCGGGACCTGCAAAAAAAAGTCTAAACCGGAGTTGGGTTGCTCCGGCAAGACCCTCCGATGCTCAAGTCAGTTCTCTGCCTCAACAAGAATGGAGTGCTCGAATGAAAACTTTAGCAGAATTTTGAGATAGAAATTAGAGCTTAAAGAATAACGTATCTGGAGATATTTTTTTATAGGCGGAGGGCGTAACAAATTGATAGCGACGTCCGCAACTGCATGGTGGTAGGCCGTTCAGGGCCATGAGTAGTTTGTTACGGAGAGTAGTGGAATGAAGTCGTGGCCACCGCCGTGGTCTGCCACGTGGAGCCTGTTGCGGAGAGTGGAGTGGTGTCCGTTGTTGTGACTTGCCAGAGCATGATGGAGCCGCAGGGGATCCGTTACAGGAGGTGGAGCAGAGTCGTGGCCATTATTATGGCCTGCCAGGGAGTCCGGGCCTGTCGACCGTAGCTCGATAGGGGCGTCTTGTGGAGCGAGGTAGCTCTCTATCTGAGAGGAGTTCGGATGTTTTCGAGATTGCTGACGAGCCCGCAGTCAACAGGTGCCTTAGGTGTTGGCACTGCAGGCCGAAATCATTCGTCGCAGAAGCTCGGACGGAGACTTCCCATTGGTGAAGCCCGGTCGGGTTGGCCTGATGTAGGAACTTATTTGAAGGCTGTCCGCTGGG